>PITA01007982.1:0-87519 GCA_004023965.1 Spilogale gracilis
CCGCACTGGGCTCCATGCTGGGTGTGCCGTCTGCTTAAGATTCTCTCTTTCTTGTTCATGCTCTCTCCCTCTCAAAAAAAAAAAAAAAAAAAAGATACTAGAAAATGATGTTTTTAAACTTAATTAAATTTTGTCCACAAGAAACAAAATTTATTTTTTATTATGATTTTGTTTCGTTTTTCTGTTTGTGAATTTAATGTCGGGGGCTAAGATGGGGTGTACCACTTGTTTTTTCTGCTTTTCCAGTGGTGAGGGGGCCCCCTGTAGGTGTGTTGAGGTGGGTGTGCCAAGAGTTGAGTTGGGGTGCTGGGGGGAACTAGTGGGCAGAAGGACTTTCAAGGGCCCAAGACACAGACGACTACTGGGTAGCGTGGAGGTCCCTTCCAGCAGGTGACCAGAAATACCACGTGGCGCTGAGGCTGGTGTGAAAGCATTTGACCCCTTCCCCCCACTTCTGAGGAGCTTCCTGTAGCCAGCAGGGGGGTGGGATGGCCACTGGCCCGCTGAGGCTTACCCACTCACAAGAAACCCAATTTACACATAAAGCCCCAGATTACAGGTAAAGGAATAGAGAAAGACATACCATAGTAATACTAATCAAAAGAAACAGAATAACTGTATTAATTCGAGACACAGACTTCAGAACAAGGAATTTTATTGGCAATAAAGAGGGGCACTACATAATGATAAAGGGATCGCATTAAGGTAGTTGTTGGTATTTTAGGCTGACTCTGTTTAGGTCTAGTGACTTTTGCATTCAGATAATGTTCAGTCATTGCAATCCTGAGAACCTTTGCTTTAATCTGAAAAATCTCCTGTAAAGCCTTCAGGATGGGGGCGGAGGACAGGGTGGGTGGTGGGGAAGAATTACAAACATCAAATGTGTCCTGGACACTGCTCAGCCCTTTATATGTCTTACATACATTATTTCATTTAATTTTCACTTTAACCTTCTGATGCAGGCGTTTTAATGCCCATTTTATAGATAACTCATGTTGCTTTGATCATGTAATATTTTGTATATTATTTCATACATGAAATATTTAACACAACCTGGTAAGTATCAGAATGATAAAGCGGATAGACATAGGGTCCTCCCTGAAGAACACCCCAGATAGCCCACGGTAGAGTTGCAGAGCACCTCACTTTTTCCTTTTAGCATAAAGACAGGCAGGAGAGCTCAAGAGAATATTTCCATTTTCCAGATAAAGAAACAGAGAAAGAGAAGTTGTTTCTGGCCTAAGGTCTGATGACCAGCAACAGTAGAATTACAGTCTCCTACCTCCAATTCCAGTGCTCCCTCCACTGTTTTAACCTTGGTATTTTATTGACAAAAACATCTAAGTTGATTTACTGCGGTCAGACTAGCACCGAGGGGAGTTTTCCCTATCAGCATTATAACAAGATGAAGCCAGATAGGTCATTTATTGTAGCCCCTGCCTCTGACCAGGGCTGCATGGAAAGGGACAGTTCTCCCAAATATCATGGGGTATTAATACATAACCTTTTCTCAGGCAGTGGTGAGAGCATTCCTGCTTTGATTTTCCTTATCCCTGTGTGTCTGGCAATGCCAGCGGAACAAAATCTCAGAGCAAAAGACCATCTTGATTTAATGCTCGGATGTCACACTTCTGGCAATCAGTGGAGGGCAGTGTTCAGGGGCTACGATGACAACGCATGCTTCATTCAGCAATTTGGCACTATGAGTGAAGGAGCACTAGTGCCTTACTGGTCTCTTATTGCCTAAATTAAGTAACAACTGTAACTACGCTGAGATTAACTGTGACATTGGCCAGAGGGTCAGTACTCTGCTCCACTCCTAGAGACAAATACCCATCCCTTGAAGACTTCCTGCCATGACCAGGGCAAACCATGAAACGGATTCAGATGGCTATTAAGTAAGATCCACAAGATGCTATATTTCCCCTCCTCCAAAGTAAAGACCTGAGATGTTCAGAAATTTTTCTTTTTTATGTGGTCAGAATTTTTTTCTTCTTCAGATCTTCATTCAGACATTTAACAATGAACAACCTTTTAGAATGACCTTTATAAAAAATATTTTATTTATTTATTTGACAAATAAAGAAAGACAGCTAGAAGAGAGAACACAAGCAGGGGGAGTGGGAGAGGGAGAAGCAGGCTTCCTGCCGAGCAGGGAGCCCGATGTGGGACTCGATCCCAGGACCCTGGGATCATGATCTGAGCCAAAGGCAGACGCTTAACCAACTGAGCCACACAGGTGCCCCCAGAATGACCATTTCTTATGTGAAAACCCAATGGGAAGACTAAGCAGGTGATAAGAAAGATTCAAAATTGAGTTCTGGTTCTGAGCAAGACAGAGAATGCACATCCCACCCCATCCCTCCCACAGAATGCAGCTGTGTGACCTGAACAGGATGCACGGAACAGCTATGAGGACTCTGAGAAGTAATAAGTAGCAGGCAGACTGGAAGGAAGACCAGAATTTGAAGTGTCACAGAACTGGTTGTGAGTTTACAAGTTTCTCTCCAATATTCCCTGGCCCATACTTGGTGTACTTTACCCAGAAGTAGACTGGACATGAGCAGAGGGGGCTTCATGAAAAGTGAGAAACAGAACTCCTAGTATTCAAAGAGTGTTAAGTGAATCATTCTTCATTTGCTTCTACTCCCAGCCTACACGTGGCTTGTGGTCATGACTGCAGCAGTGGTGGCGGCAGGACCCTGCCAGAGCCAGACCCTGAGGGTGGGCAGCTTTCCTCTCTGCTTGGAAGAGCTATATTCCAAGAGGGTGAGACAAATCCCTCATTGCTTTTATTCCCTCTTTATGCATCTGTCATTTAGCCACAGATTCGAGCACAAGGTGAGACATACACAGCACAGTGGGATAACTAAAGTCCCAGTTTTCTGGCTGGAGGATGAAAAGAGGAAGTCCCAGAGAACTGGAAACAACTGTAGGCATTGGGAAGAAGGAGGAACTTGGGAAAATGACCCTTTAACATTGGTTTATAAACCCCTGGGCTCACCCCTGAGCTATGTATGATGTTAGGATGAATCTCACCCTAATACCATACACAGACTTGGAGAACTGGACTCCAGGATAGGGCACCACCCACCCGCCAGACTGGCCATTGTGCACTTGTGAGGCAGATTCTCATGGCTCTTCAAAGGCTTTAAAAACTAAACTGACACTAGAAGCACAACCCACAGAAGGCTGGACGGAACTAATAGCCTGAAATCTTCTTGTCCAGTTGCCTGCCATCAAGTCTCTATAGGATTCAAACAGGACCCAGTGTCATATATTATAATATTCAAAGTGCCCAGGACACCATCAGAAATTAGTCAGCCTGTAAAGAACCAGGAAAATGTCAACTTGTATGAGAAAACTCAGCAAACAGGCAGTAAAGTCAGGATGACACAGATACTGAATTTATTTGTCAAAGACATTAAATTCAAGCATTTTTTAAATGCTCCAAGAAGTGAAGTCAAGTAGTTATAAAATGAATTGAAAGAAAGTATTATTAAAGCAAAAGAAAATATAAAGAATAATCAAATGGGAATTTTAGAACTGAAAGATACAAGAACCAAAATAAGAAACTCAGTAACTGGAGAAGACAGAGGAAAAGAGTCAGTGCAATTGTAGATCAATAGAAATTATCCAATACGAATAAAAAGAAAATAGATTTTGAAAATGAACTCAGGGACCTGTGAGACAATATTAGAAGGCTTAATAGTTCTTTCATAGGAGTTCCAGAAGAAGAGACAGAGTATGTGCAGAAAAAATATTTGAAGAAAAAATGGCCCCAAACCTCCCAAATTGGTGAAAGACATGAACCTAAGTTTCAGGAAACTCTATGAACCTCAAACAGGTTCAAATAAATCCATGCCCAGACATACCATAACCAAAGTGCTGAAAACTCAAAACAAATTAAAAAAATATATTGAAATCAATCATAGAAAAATTTCATATTACCTATAAGGAACAATAGTTCAGATGACTGCAGACTTCTCATCATAAATCATGGTGGCCAGATGACAGTGGAACATTTCAAAATGCTGGAAGAAACAACCATCAACCTAGAATTCTATAGTCTTTAGAACTAAAGTGAAAGACAGTGTCAGATGAAGGGCAACTAAAAGAATCTTTTGTCTGCAGACCCAATCTAAAAGAAGGTTTCCAGAAAGATGGAAAATGACACCCATCCAAGTTCCAGAAGATATTAGAGCAATTAAGAATGAGGAGCAACAGAAATAACAAATATAATATATAATTGGCTGTAATTTTCCTATTGAGTTCTTTAAAATACAGTAAAAACAGGACACCTGGCTGGCTCAGTTGGGTAAGCATCTGCCTTTGGCTTGGGTCATGATTCCAGGATCCCAGGATCAGGCCTCGCATTAGGCTCCCCACTCAGCAGGGAGTCTGCTTCTCCCTCTGGTTCTCCCCTAGGCTCATGCTCTCTCTTTATGTCTCTTGCTCTCTCAAATAAATAAATAAAATCTTTTAAAAAACATTAAATAAAATACAGTAAAAGCTGGAAAATCATCATCTAGTGGGGATTTTGTGAGTCACAAGATTACTACACAGAGCAAATTGGGCAGAGGGATCTATGTGGCAGTAAGATTTCTTTTTTTTTTAAATATTTTATTTATTTGACAGAGAGAAACACAGCCAGAGAGGGAACACAAGCAGAGGGAGTGAGAGAGGGAGAAGCAGGCTTCCTGCGGAGCAGGGAGCCTGATGTGGGACTCAATCCCAGGTTTCCGGGATCATGACCTGAGCCGAAGGCAGTCACTTAACCAACTGAGCCACCCAGGCACCCCGGCAGTAAGATTTCTTCATTCCACTCATGGTAGTAAAATATTGATTTTAACTGGTCTGTGAGAAGGTAAATTTGTGTATTGTAGTTCCCAAATCAATAACTAAAAAATTATGCAAAGACATGTAGCCAAATTTCAATAAACAAATTAAAATGGAGTATGAAAAAATGTTCAAATAACCCTAAAAAAGGCAAGGAGGTAGAAAAAGGAGAACAAAACCAGAAGGAAAAAACAAAAACAAATAAAATGATAGCTCTGAATTTAAACATACCAATAATTATATTAAATATAATGTAATGATTTCAGCAAACTACAGCCCATGGGCCAAATTTGTTTTTGTAAATAAGGTTTTCTTGGAACATGGCCACACTCATTCCTTTCTATACTCCCCATGGCTGCTATCTCACTTCAGTAGCAGAGCTGAGTGGTGCAGCAGGCTGTACAGGCCACAGGGTCCAAAATATTTATTATCTGGATTTTTATAATAAGCTTGTTGACCTTGGGTCTAAACACAGCAACTAAAGATCAAGGTTATTAGAGTATGTATGGGAACATGACCCAGTTATATGCTGTCAATAAGACACTCACTTAAAATATAGATAGATAGATGATAGATAGATAGATAGGTAGATAGATAGATAGATAGACAGACAGACATATAGAAGCTAAAAGTAAAAGGATATAACAGGGAAACACAGATCAAAAGTAATCTGGAGTGGCTGTATTAATATCCAACACTGATACCAACTAGATGACAGAGCAGAGAAAATTACCAGGGTTGAAAGGGTTATTACATAATGATAAAAAGGTCAACTGACCAAGAAGACATAACAATCCTCAATGCCTGTGCACCTAATAATAGACCTTTGAAATACATACAGCAAAAATGGAGCAAATTGAAAGGAGAAAAAAGAGAAATCCAAAGTTGTGCTTGGAGATTTTAATATCCGTCTCTCGGTGATAAACAGAAGTGGTAGATGGAGAATTAACAAGGATATCGAAGAACTGAATAACACCATCAACCAACAGGATCTTACTGTTGTTTATAAAATATTCAACAGTAGCTGAATACACATTTTTTAAAAAGATTTTATTTATTTGACAGAGAGAAACACAGCCAGAGAGGGAACACAAGCAGAGGGAGTGAGAGAGGGAGAAGCAGGCCTCCCACCGAGCAGGCAGCCCGATGTGGGGCTTGATCCCGGGTCTCCAGGATCATGACCTGAGCCGAAAGCAGTCGCTTAGCCAACTGAGCCACCGAGGCACCCCTGAATACACATTTTTTTCAAGTGGACAAGAATGGAACATTTGCCAAGATAGACTGTATTCTGAGTTGTAAAATGAATTTTAATTAAAAATAATTGTAATGATAGGAAGTATGTTGTCTGACTTTGATGAAATTAGACAAATCAGTAAGGGAAAGATAACGGGAGAATCTTAAAATATTTAGAACTTAAGTAACATACTTCTAAATAACCATGAGTCAAATAGTAGTCTTTTTGTAGGGAAATTAGATAATATTTTAAATTGAAGGAAAATAAAAATAAAACATTCAGAAATTTGTGGAATATGATGGCTAACATAGTGCTTAGAAGGATCTTTATAGCATTAAATTCTCAGAAAAGAAGAAAGTTCTCAAATTAATAATCTAAGCTTCCTCCTCAAGACACTGAATGAAAAATAATATAGGCTTATAGCATATAGCATAATTATAGCACAAAAATACTTCAAAGCAAGCAAATTAAGAGAAATAACAAAGATAGTAAGAGAAATCAATGAAATTGGGAACAGAAAAATAATAGAGACTTAATGAAACCAAAAACTGTTCTTTGAGACAGTTCATAAGGTTGATAAACCTATCATAAGGCTAACAAAGAAAGAAAGAGGGGCACCTGGGTGGCTCAGTTGGCTAAGCCACTGCCTTCGGCTCAGGTCATGATCCCGGAGACCTGGGATCAAGCCCCACATCAGGCTCCCTGCTCAGCAGGAAACCTGCTTCTCCGTCTCTCACTCCCCCTGCTTGTGTTCCCTCTCTAGCTGTGTTTCTCTCTGTCAAATAAATAAATAAAATCTTAAAAAAAAATAAATAAACAGACTTACCAGCATTAGGAATGAAAAAGGGGGTATTCCCATAGACTCCACAGATAATTAAAAGGAATAAGTTATTAGTACATGGGAAACTTGGATGATTCTTAGAGGCATTCTGCTGAATGAACTAAGCTAGTCTCAAAAAATTACATGTTATTTGATTCCATATATATGACATTTTCTAAAAGATAAAGCTATAGTGATAGAAAGTAGATCAGTAGTTGCCAATGGTTGGTTGGGGGGCACGTTGGAAAGAGGATTTCTTTTTTCACTAATGAAACTTCTGTGTCCGGGTTCCAATGGATAAATCTAGAAATTTTTTTTTCATTCTTGTATTTTTATTTCAGTGGGTTTTTTTTTTACTTTAAATTTATTTTATTTTTTCAGTGTTCCAAGATTCATTGTTTATGCCCCACAACCAGTGCTCCATGTAATACATGCCCGTTTTAAAATGTACAGGACCACAAACAAAAAAGACATATGCACACACAACATAGTGTTACTCTGTGTTGATTTTTAAAATAATTTTTATTATTTTTTAAAGATTTTATTTATTCATTTGAGAGAGAGAGCATACAAGCATGGGGAGAGACAGAGGGAGAGGGAGAAGCAGGCTCCCCGCTGAGCCAGCCCGGGGCCCGATGCAAGACTTGATCCCAGGACCCAGAGATCATGACCTGAGCCTAAGGCAAACACCCAACCAACTGAGCAACTGGGAGGGGGTTTTAAACTAGGAAGTGGCTGACTTCATAAACCTAAATTGAGAAACGATGGGATTCGTGCTCACCTAAAAGCAACTAGATTGTGTTTCCCAACACTGAGGAAAAATGGAGGCTCAAGGGTGGAGATTAAAGGCAGAGAGTAAGAATTTTTTTAGTACTTTTGAATTCTTGAAGTTCATATCCATAACACATCTTTAAAAAAATAAATAAATAAAACGGTTACAACAGGAAATGAGGAAAGAATGGTGCTATCAATGATTTTTGCCCTGGCAATAATTTCTAGTCAGCAGATGAGATCCCAGAGCTGTAGCGACGGCCATGTACATGAGATAGTCTCTTTTCACAGTTGGAAAAACAGGGCTCAGAGAGGCTAAGTTAGCCAAGGCTGCCCAGCAGAGCCAGGATTTGAAGGCATCTGACCTTCAACCTGTGTTCTTCCCCTCTATTCCACACCACTCTCACATAGCAAGATCACCAGTCGCTCAGTTCTCATGGGACCCCTATCCCGTGGCAGGGGAGGTAGAGAACCTGAGAAGGACATGGTAATGCCAGCATCAGCGTAGCCAGCTGGCCACTGGGCAGCCCTAAGTCTCGGTTGACACTAGAGAGGAGTCTCAGACCTCAGCCTCACTGGTACTCCAGGGAGCTGCATTATAATTTAAAATGACCTATATTAACGTTGGCTTTAACTTGAAAAACAATAGAATTTAGAGAGGGGAGTTCCCAAGAGGAAGGGGGATTCTCCCACCATACTCATTTCTCTATGAATTAGATTTGGCATAACCAGGGGGGTGTACTGTGTGTGCCGTGTCATAAACCTCTACTTGTAATAGGTTAAATTGTTCTGCTAGAAAGTATGCATCCAAGATGGCGTATGGGGTGCTCCCCTTTATCAGCAAAGAAGAAACAGAGGTCAGTTTAGGCTGCTACAGAATAAATCTCATGCTGGGGATACCTGAGACTGCCTTCTTTCACATTCCTTTCTGGGAAAATTATCTCGACTTTAGGAGGATCGAACATAGCAAGAAAAGAAAGAGGTGGAACAAACCAAATTAGAATCGGCAGCTGGCTAGAATCCTTTCTGCGGCTGCTGGTCGTCTATAGTGAGGGTCCTAAAGGGGCGGATTTCTGGGCTTCTACCCAGGTGCAGGGAGTGCTGGAGTTGAGGAACAGAGTGGAAACTCTGTGCCAGGAAAAAAATCTGGAGCACATAAAGTAGACAAGTTTGAGCGAGGAGAAAGTGCAACTGTGGCCAGCAAAGAAGAATGGCTAAAATTTCTAGTGCAATGCAACAAAGGGGTTGGATACTATGTAATCTGAAGCTACAGTGTTTATAGCATATAACATAGTCAAGGATGGAAAATAACCTGCCAGAATATAGGAATTACTTATAGGCATTGGAACTAAGAGGGACTCTTATAGTATTTCCCCATCATCCTCGTTAGCTAACATTTATGTGTGCTTACCATGTACCAAGCCCTTGCGTACAGGCTCCCTGTACCTAGTCTGGTTTAGTTCTTTCCCCAACATTGTGGTGGGTACTGTGGTTAGTAACAGGTGGATTGCTTTGCCTGAAGTCACATAAGTAAGTAAGTCAGGACAGAACTGAGATTTGGAGCCAGGCAGCTCTCTCAGGAAAGCCTTCTGCTGCCTCCTAGTAGTGTATGTTTAGCATGATATTTACTATGATAACAGTGGGAGAACACAGCAAAGAAAGCACAGAATTGGGGACCAGAAAACCTGACTCAACCCTGATCCTTATCAGCACTGTGACCTGGGAGAGTCACAGAACCTCTCTCTGTGTCCTCATCTGTACACTGAGGCTTCTGTGAGGGCCAACTGAGACAGTGTATGTGAACGTGGCTTGAACATGCTACTACCTTATGACAATGACTGTTTATTCAAACAATACTCATCACGTGCCTGCTCTGGGCCGGAATTGTGCTTAGTACCAGGAATACAGTAGGGCACAAAGCAGACATGGTCTGTGTGCTCATAGAGCGCAGATTCTGATAGAAGCATGGATCAAGGTGCCACAGCAATTAATATAAAAAGCAGTAGTGGTGTCTGTGACCAATCTGGGAGGTCAGGGATTTGCGCTCTTAGATTGAAGGAGGAGGTCAGGGAACAATATTGCCAACACTGGGGTGGGTGGGGGAGTGTGGCTGTGTGCAAAAATCACCCCAAAGTGGAAAGGACATGGTGGTCTACAGAGTGGAAAGAGGCCAGAAGAGGCCAATTGAGCCTAAGGCTGGAAAGGTGGTGGACAGGCCACATCATCCAGAGCCTAACCAGTGATGGGGATCCTGGTCCTTACCTAAGACTAAAAGGAAGTCTCCACATAGTGATCTGCGAAGACTCACATTTCGAGAACAGATGCCTAGGGAGACCGAACAGGAAGATGTGGATGTGGTCCGGGTGTGAGTGGCTGGCAGTGGCTGGGGCCAATGTGGTGGGCGTGGTGACAGAAGTCTGTGGATGCTTGGGGAAATGTTTAGGAGGGAAGTTGAGTAGGGAGTGGCGATGAGTTGAAATAGAGGTAGGAGCGCCTGGGTAGCTTAGCTGGCTAAGCATCTAACTCTTCATTTCTATTCAGGTCATGATCTCAGGGTCATGAGATCAAACCCTCTGTCAGGCTCTGTGCTAGGTTCGGAATCTGATGAAAATTCTCCCTCTCCCTCTCCCTCTGCCTGTCCCTCGCATCCCTCTAAAAAAAGGGAATGGGGTCAAGAAAAGACAGCTGTCAGGGGTGATGTCTAGGTGTCTGGCGGGGAGCCAGGTAAAGGGGGGTGCCATTCACTGAGATACACGGAGGAGACAAGCAATCCCCACAGAGGTTCATGGATTGGGCTGTCACACATGGAGAGTCTGAGGTGCCTGTGAGACATGGGGCAAAGATGTCAAGTAGGCTAAATAAAACCAGCACTCTTGAGACCATGGGCTGGCCAGAGTGCACAGTGTGTACATTAGATGCGTTTGGGGTCACGGAATCCAGACACTTAACACAGAGATGTATTTGAAGATGAGATGTGTGCTCTTATTAGCTTTCTATTTCATTGGCTTCTGGTCTTGGGAAAGGACAGGTCACTCACCACAAATGGCAAACCCAAATATGTATTTATATATATTTTTCCCTCATGCAAGGCTTTAGGCAGTTAGCAAAAATGATACTTTAAAATAGACATGAATGTCCATAGACATGAATGCCTAACAGAGATAATGTCTGTTTTCACACCCTCCCAGGTGCACGGGGGTGACTCTGTGGTCTCGCCCGGAGACCCTGCCTGGGAGGGAATGTACAGCACTGCAGAACCGAGGCAGACAGGTGTTTCTAAGGAAAGACTAAATAAGTGGCCCTTCTCAAATTTTCAGACATGTGGAAAAATGTCTTCTGATTTGAATAAAAACTGTGCCCGCGTAAGGAAGATTTCTCATTCTGGGGCCCTCACCTGTCCCATCAGCCCTGCTCTCTTCATCCCCTCTTGCAGGGATCAGAAGCAGTGTGGCCCCTGTGGGTTTCGAGCCCCTCAAAAAGTGTATGTGTGGGAACAGAGTGGGACGGCAGCTGTGGGCATGGTCTATGCCAAAGGAGGGCTTGTTTCTCGATCTGCTGGAAAAGGAGACAGAATACCCAGCAAATAAGCACTTCCAGTTCCCTGAACTTAGCACTGTCTTGGAAATTACCCATAGGCCACGTGGGGAGAGGAGGCATTTGTCTTTGATTTCTGACTGTCCACTCTGTCTCAGTAATAAGGAAACTTCCTGGTGTGAAACATACAAACTAGTTCAGGGACAGCCGCTTTGGGGCCCATTTATAATAAGCTGACCTATATTGTGTATAATTAAGCCTCGAGTACAGGTTGCATTTCAAAAAAATGCTTTTAAGCTAAGGAATTCTTTTTCAGTGCACCACAGCAAAATTCCCAAAGAAAGAAAAAGTAATCGGTGTATGTTTATAAAACTTCTTTTTGCGTGAATATATTTTGTGAGAGGTAAACAGCAAGGGAAATGTGACAACCAAAAGAATAATCATCTCTTCTACTGGAAGAGACTTTTTTTTTTTTGGTAACAAAACAAAGTAATGATGGGCTCCATTTACTTATCCAAGCCAAGGGGAAATCCTGTGTTCATCAGGCTCCTGATATTATCTGAACTTTCTGGTATAACCATGACTTATGTCCACACTCAGTATAAGTACATTTTTGCAACCTGAGTTCTGCCTGGGATATAGAACTTTACATGTGTGCTCATACTCTGGGGACTGTTCCAGTCCATAGAGAGGGAATCCAGACAGTCGAAGAGAAGAGCTCAGCCCAAACTGTATTGTGAATTCCCATGTCTGTTAACGATCTGGGTTCCTTGAGAACTACAGCATGAAAATTAAGTCCTCTGCTCTTGTGATTGCCGAGCATCGTGTTCTCCATGGCTTTTCTCTTATCTCAGTCCTGACAGGAGCTTGGGTGCATGAGGCCTGTCCAGCCACAGCTGCTGACATCACTCCAGGCACATATACCACAGACCAACACACAGCCTCTTCTACTCAGTCCGCAGCTCAAACGTGGTGGCCTCAGGCTTGGACCCCAGCCAGCAATGCTCCTGACCCTGTTCCTGCGACTAGCCTCTCTTCATTGAAGCCATCTAACTTTACTTATTTCCAGCTGAAAACAAATCCCTACTCCTGCTCAAGTAGTCTAGTGACCTCAAATCATCTAGCTGTAATTTTTAAAATATGACTAGGGGGACCACTGCATCAATTTGAATCACCTGCATTGGGACTGGATTTTTTTTATTACATTATTGTATTTTTTCAGTGTTCCAAGATTCATTGTTTATGCCTCACACCCAGTGCTCCATTCCGGGGGCGGGGGGCTGGGTGATCCTGGCGGTGGGTATAAGGACATATTGCATGAGGCTGGATTTTAACCCCAGCCCCAGTTAGATTCATCCATTCCTTACTTTTTTCTTCTGTGTCAAAGGTGTGCCAGACATGGTACTGGGGCCACGTTGTCCAGCCCTGGCTATAGTTTATCAGGATGAGATAAAGTCTTAGGAGCACAAAAGGCAGGATGAAAATAAGTCAACATTTTTTTTTAAGTCAACATTTTTAAGAAGCACAAGGTCATTCTATCCGAATGCTTTCCCAACACATGTACTTTTATGGTCTAACCAGAAGATTGTTTCCGGTTTCAGTGTCCCTCCGGCCCCCAGGGTAACTCTTTGGGCCTGTCGCTGTCCTCTGAGGTATGACGGTGGGGCAGCCCTGGGTGCTGGACATGCCACACTCACAGGCAACTCAGTTGTCCTGATCTTGTTGCCCAAGTTCCCAGGCAGCGAGTAAGTAGGAGTTAGAGATGGTAAGGATAACCAAGAGGGTTTCAGTTGCTTCCTTCTATAGGTCTTTTCTTACTTGTCTTCCTCTACCCTTCAGAAAAGGGGGATAGAGAGTTCCTTTAGCTCCCTGCTGCATCACAGCCACACTGGGAAGTGGGTCCCAGTGTCCCCCAGTACTAAAGTCTTCAGTGCAGTTTGCCTGTTGTCAGCCATTGCCGGAGCCCTCCCTTTACAGGTCTGTCCATTCACGCCAGCTTGGAGACAGATGGGCTACAGGACAGAGCTGCCGTGTGCCAGGGCTGGCAGTGATAGACTCACCAGCCACGTCTCATCCAGACAGGAACCACAGTGAGGCATTTCTTGGTTTGCCAGAAGAGACAACAGACTCCCACCAGTTTGGAGAAAGTCATGGTTATTTCAGCTTTAGGATAAAATCCTTCCCAGCACTTTTCCACTACTGGGAAAGGTAGATTTGGTCTCAAACAGGGCACCCCACTTCACTATAGGGCACATTTTATAAAGAAGCCTGTTATTACAAGGGCCCCCCACTCATTATGAGAAGGATGATGAAAGAGTTATCTACTTGGAAAGCTTTGAATAATGAGTGGGTAGAATTAGCAAATGAAGGGACACACCAAAGGGTAAGACCCTTACCAGGTAAAGCTTTCCTTTTGTGAAAAAACACTTGTTCTGCTACTTGTGAAAACAGTAAGGACGATTTTATTCAGGGCTCCCGTGACAGCTGTGAATGTGAACTGTGTCACTCCCGTGACAGTCCTCTATGACTGTCACCATAGAGGAAAGAGACTGGACTGACTCCAAATACAATAAAGATAGCTGGGGATTTATAGTCTAGAAGCAGAGTGAGGGGGCAGAAGATGGAAAACTACTAGAGAGAAGACATCAGTGGCAGGAAGATTCTTGCTAAACGGACTTGACAGGATTCTTGCTGAAGGCATCTGAGGCCATCAGGTATGAAGGGTGTGATCAGGTATGGAAGATGAGAAGATATCACGGTAGCGGGGATTCCTGGGAAACTATTTAATAAAGTATGATTCTTGCTGACCAAGCGTGGTAGGCAGGTTGAAGAGAGGGCCCACAGAAGCCTAGTCATAAAGAAGGCTCAGAAGAGGTGGACTAAAGTTTGATCAAGGAGAGAGTTCTGGTCACGTTGTATTTGCCAACAAATTTTAATGAAGAGTTGAATTTTTCTACATTTTCTTAATCAAGTATAATTAACATACAGTGTTATATTCGTTTCAGGTGTGTGTACATATAAACGTATCCTTGAGCAACTGAGTCCAGCTGCCCAATTACCCCCTAGAAGGGAGTGACTCCAGTAATTCTACATTCTAAATAAAGGTTTTAGAAATGGAAAAGGCATGGCAGCTCTTTCCTGTGTGCATGGCAGAGCTTGGAGCTGTATAGAAAGTAGTCTCATAGTCCCTGATAGGACTCTTCCCTCCATACACCAAGGGAAGGGATCTGGGCCAGCTCCTGTTGCTAATAAGTCCTGCCGCTTGTGTCTTGGTAGACCTTCCACTCCAAGGATTTAAAGATTTTAACCCCAGAATCTTGAAGTTTTCGTTTCTCCATTCTGCAGGAATTTATTGAGAGCCTGCTGTGTGCTAGGCAGGATGGTAGGCACTGGGGATGGAGCTGGCGGGGAGAGGGTAATGGGTTATAAGTGAACTCATTGAATTTACAGGTATGTGTAAGACCAGAACTGTAATGGGTGGGCCAGTGGAGGGGCACCTGGTACAGTGAGGACATATAAGAGCAGAGCTGATCTCTCCTAGGAAGGAGAGGGAGGGAATTACTTCTAAGGAAGTCATGATTGAGCTGAGAACTAAAGGTTCTTTTTTGTGGATACAGAGGGAAAAGGATGAATATCCCAAGCAACGGGAGTGTCAGCACAAAGCCCTTGTGATGGGAGAAGGCTTGTAGGACTATAAGCATGAAGGATGGATAGAGAAGAGCCCACGAGGCTCTGTAAATAGGAGCATGGTGGGGATGTCACAGATAGAGCCGGTTAGTGTTTGGTGTACCATCTTAAGAACAGGAGAGAGCAGGTTGGGCTTTGGAGGGGGTGTGTAACCATCAGCTTCGTGTACCCATGAAGTTTCCTCTTGCAGAGGGTGAACAGAGGATGGAGGAGACAGAGTGAATTTAGGGAGGTCAGTGGGGGGTGGGGGCGGTTGTTAGAGTGAAGATCCAAGAGGTGACAGCATCATGGAAGACGGTGGAGCCAGAAGAAGCAGACAACATGAGGAGATACTTGGATGGTAGCAGTCAGTAGGACTGGATGCAGGATTGGCATTGGGGCTACTTAGGAGAGGGGTTTAGGGAGAGCTTGGCTTCAGATTGCTTAGCTGGGTGGCTGATGATGATGCCATTTACTGAGACTAAAATGGTACATTCCACAGCCATGGAACTGGGTCCTATCTGTGCAGTCAGCATTTAAAAATCTTGTTAGTGATATTTACAACTATTAGTATAAAAACTAGGAACTCTCTTCACCTGTCACACCTAGATATATAGCACATACATGTCACATCCGTATGATGGTGTCGATGTTTCACTCTGAGCATACATTTACTGGGGCACAGGACTTTGTCCTACTGCCCTATGAAATTGGAGCTATGTGGCTCTGAGGACCCAAAGCCTGAATGGGTTGTCCCACAACTCCACCAGCCTATGTGAAATTAACCCACTGGTTGGGCAGATGGCCAGGATGGGGAGGTTATAACTCATTCCAGGTCTATTCTCAACCACAGTGTATTTCCCTCAGTTGACCTCAGCAGATTAAGAGCTGGAGGCATTCTAGACTTCTCGTTATATCACAAAGTTGTAGTGATCAAAACAGTGTGGAACTGGCACAAAAAGAGACACAGAGATCAATGGAACAGAAGAGAAAAGCCATAAATAATCCCAGACTGAACGTACAGCTATGAGGTCAATTAATCTTTAAAAGCAAAAAAGACAATCCAATGGCAAAATGATAGGCTCTTCAACAGACAGTGTGTGGAAAACTGGACAGCAACACACAGAAGAATGAAACTGGACCACTTTTTTTAAAAGATTTTATTCATTTATTTGACATAGAGATCACAAGCCGGCAGAGAGGCAGGCAGAGAGAGGAGGAAACAGGTTCCCTGCTGAGCAGAGAGCCTGACACGGGCCTCGATCCCAGGACCCTGAGATCATGACCTGAGCTGAAGGCAGAGGCTCTAACCCACTGAGCCACCCAGGCGCCTGAAACTGGACCACTTCTTACACCCGACACAAAAATAAATGCAAAACTGATTAAAGACCTAAATGTGAGACCTGAAACCATTAAAATTCTAGAGGAGAACATAGGCAGTAACCTCTTTGACATCAGCCATAGCAACTTGTGACTAGATATGTCTTCAGGGACAAGGGAAACAAAAGCAAAAATAAACTGTTGGGACTTCATCAAGATAAAAACTTCTGCACGGAGAGGAAAACATTAAAACTAAAAGGCAACCTATGGAATGGGAGAAGACATTTGCAAATAACATATCTGATAATAAGGTTAGTATGCAGAATATATGAAGATCTTATAAAACTCAACCCCCCAAAAATTAATACTCCAATTAAAAAATGGGCAGAAGACATGAATAGACATTTTTTCAAAGGTTCTTTATAATCATCAAAGTCAATTCCAACTTTCCCATTACAGATCATTTTATTTTAAAACTGAAAAATAATTAAACCACCTTTGCCAGCATTGCAAATAGGGGAAATGTCTTAGGGCATTTAGATTTATGAATGACTTATATTGGATTATCACCTCTGAGTAGAATTTGAGCTTGACTCCATTGGTGTATGACTTTGGATGGGCACATTCTCAGCTCTTGTGTCCATTTGAACTGAAAAAGGCAGGTCCATATTTTATGTCTTAACTGTATATAGCTTGCAAGACTCTTGTCTTGCCCCCAGCACTTTTTCCTACTGCCATTACAAAGGGCCAACTGCATCTACCCACTCCCTTCTTTTTCTCATAGCAATAACAACCTACAAATTAAACTTATTAAGGTCTCATGCACATGGTAACATACTCAATGCCTCTGTTCTCGTTGAAATTGATCTAAGTTTTAATCATAGTTTCCTTTTAACAATAGAAAGGAGAAACCAAAGGTTGTTTTGATAATCTTTTTTTTTTTTTTAACTAGAAACTTCTGGAAGGAAGAAAGTATAGGGAATCATGTGAAGGGTTAGGGGTTTATGAGAGTGTCAAGAGTAGCTTGTGAATCAATTGATCAAACAGTGGATTTGTGAGATGCATTTACATTGAGCCTGAAAGATGTTTTGGGGTTCCTACTGGGCTGAAATAGGTGTTGGCTAGGATCAGAACCACTACAGATGGTTCTAACATATTACTTTTTTTTTTTTTATTGTTACTTAAATTTTTTTTCCAGTGTTCCAAGATTCATTCCCCATTCCCCACACCCAGTGCTCCACGCTTTAGGTGTCCCCAGTACCCACCACCAGGCTCTCCCATCCCTCCAGCCCCCTCCCTCCAGCCCCTTCCCTCCAAGTCCCTCAGTTTGTTTCTGTGTCCAAAGTCTCTGTTGTTTCATTTCCCTCCCTGGATTACCCTACTTCCCATTTATATTACTTTTAATAAATTCCTGAAAAGCTGTTCAAAGTTACGATTAGTTTCAGGCACAGTGGAACCCCAAGAGCTCTGGTTACACCTGAAACAAGCGTTACAATACCTGGGCTATGTCCCTCCCCAGCCCTCTGCTGTGGTGACGATGTGCCCGGAACTCCCCTGTGGTAACATGCCATGTGTCGTGAGCAGGAGGGTTAAGTTACATGGGTCTGATCTTCAGACAGCTTTGGGGGGGAAATATCCTAGATTAGGGGTACCTAAGAAGGGACCTTCTTCATACTCCCCCATCCTTTATTAAATTTTTTCATTTTTATTGTAAAATATAAATACAGTAAATAGTAAAATAAAATATAAAACAAAACTTACATTTGACCATTTTTAAGCATCTAATTCAGTTGTGTTAAGTACAGTGTTGTACAACCTTCACCACCATCCATCTCCACAACTGTTTCCTTTTTTCCACCTTAAACTGTGTCCCCATTAAACTCTGACTGCCCGTTTCCCCTCCCCCAGGCCCCTGGCAACCACCACTCTCCTCTCTGTTCCTAAGAATTTGACTACTGCTGGTACCTCAGGCGAGTGCAGTCACAGTCTTTGTTCTTTTGCATCTGGCTCTTTTTATTGAGCATCATGTCCTTCAAGTTCATCCCTGTAGTCACGTGTGCACTTCTGGTCTGCGAGATCTCCGCAGAGGGCTGGGAAAACAGAGCCGAGCGCCCACACCAGAAGGACACTCAGCTGAGACAAGAGTCTTCAACTCCCCTTACATCCTCTCCAGACCACCCAGGTCTTAGGGAAATTAAACAAGAATATTCATTAAGTGAGGTATATATTGGGGAATCCTTTAAATACGGTAAATACACTTTTGGTGTCCATTTATGTGAATTTTGATGCAGTAACATTTTAAAACATTCCTAGCTCAGCGGTTGATGAAACAGAAGTGGGTACATGAGGTACCTGGAGTAGTTGCATTTGGAGAAACAGAAAGTAGATGGTGGTTGCCAGGCGCTGGGGAGTCGGTGTTTGACAGGGACTTTCATTTCAGAAAGATTAAGAAGTTCTGGAGATGATGGTATTGGTTGTATGACAGTATGAATGTGCTTAGTGCCACTTAACTGTACGCTTAAAAATGGTTTTAAGTGTATCATCTGTGCAGTGGTATTGGATACTTGGGAATCCAGAATGGTGGTAGTCAAAAGAAGAAAAAATGTCTATTTCTTTTCATGGACTGAACTAGAGATCCTACAGGATCCCTCAAGGAAGCATAAATGAAGGTAACGCAACTGCACATGCCTTCTTTCCATAGCCAGCTGTAGGTGAAATCATGAAGATTGTAGTCAACCAAAACTTGTAGGTTCCTTTACTCTTATTTTGATATGTTGCCGTTTCTAGTGAGCCCTAGGGCTTCCCAGAACACTGCCCAGCTTGGCAAACTTTGATCTGGAAAATAGCAGAGTCCAAAGGCCATAGCCCTTTGTTTTTTCCTTTTCAGAGATTAATCCCTGGAATGACCTTGAGCAAATCTCACTGCTTTGTTTCCTAGAGACCGAATGGACCATCTGTCACCTTTGAAAACTTTTACCTTGGCCTTCTCTTCCAAGATGGATACTCACATAAGTTGTAAATTCCTAATTATTACAGGCCTGCCGGTCTCTCTGTTACCTATGCTCAGAATCTCAGTGAGATGTTGAGTTCTTCCCTCCCTTGTCATGTAGCCAACCAGTCATCAAGACCCAGGCCCTACCTGGGTTAAGGACACAGTTCTTGGATGACACTGAAGGTGGAACTCAGGTTGTTTTCCCATTAGATTTCGTCCCCCCGGTCAGTACAGCGATGAGCACGTGTGACTGTGCCACCAATCCTTCCTGAATTTAATTGTATTTAAAGAATAGATCTCTGTTAACACTGTGAGAGTCACAGTATTATTTTTAATGTTACATATTTTGAAGTATGCTACAGATTGTATGGCACTCTGCAATGATTCTTTTCATATCATCCATTCACTCAACAAATGTTCCTGAATGCCTATAAGATACCAGGCACTATTCCAGGCTCTGGAGATCCAAAGTAGAGCTTCTGTCCTCATAACCTTGTATTCTAGTGGGAAAGATATAAACATAGGTACAATGTAATGTAATTTCTTTTAACATAATTGCATATAATTATAAATACTACCAAGACAATAGCACCAGGGTGATGGCATAAGGAGTATCTGGGGCAGGGCAGGTTACTTGGCAGTAATCAAAGAAGAGGTGACTTGAATACCATGAAGGACCCAACCTTGTGAGAATGTGGAGGGGCGAATGTTCCCGCCAGAGGAAATATGAAATGCACAGGTCCTGAGACAATTAACGGGGGTGAGGGGGATGGCCGGGATGCCAGGGATAGGAGGACAAATAGAAGGAAATAAAGCTCAAGCATTAAGGGGAACTCAGATCATCCATCCAGTGGCTTATTTTCAGTGGTAAGTGCTCCTAGGTGGTTTTCGCAGATAGTGCATGACCTGGTTCAGGTATTTGAAAGAACATCCTGGCCACTCTGTGGAGAATGATGGGTGAGAGGCCGGCTAGCGGGGAGGCAGGGAGATCAGTTTAGAGACAGGGAAAGTAACCCAAGGAGGAGGTCTGGTGGTTTGAACCAGGATGACAGTGCAGGGGCTGGAAAGTGAATCTGGATGTATTTTGAAGGTGTGCAAACAGTGTGGGGGGATTAGATTTCAGGGAGGCAGTGAAAGGCAAAGGGAGAAATCAACAATGTCTTCTTGGTTCCTGGCCTGGATGGTGAGTGATTTGTGGTGCTATTTAGTGTGATGAGAAAATGGGGGAATGGGGTCACTTGAGAAGGTGGGGTGTCCTCGCTCGAAAGGTATCTATGTAGTCCCAGCTGAGTTTTGCTTTATTAAGAAAATCCATAGCATTTATGCATGGCAGGGCCACGATTATTAATCAGAATGCCTGAAATCTGTATTTATCATCACTCCTCTAGACTCTGTGGTACGGCAACTTAACAAACGCTCCGGGGGATGCTACTTGTTTTGCTTAAATGGCTGTTTTAAGAAGACAGGAACATAACTCTTTCTGTCAGAATTCATTAATATATTCATTACGTAGGGGAAACATTGTTGTGTCGTGCTCCAAAATATGGTATCTTTCGGATCTTTTTAAAATGGGGGCCCTGCAAAATTCATCAGTGGAGAGCTTAGAAGAGGAGAGAAAGCCCTTGTCTGTCTCTTGTGCTGTCAGATTTGAAATGAAATAAATGGCAATCGGCAACACGGAGACAGTCTCGGGGCCTTGTTTCTACGAGGCTCGTGAACTAATCATGATTGTCTGCAGACTCGGGAACTGGTATTTTTATGTGTTTGTCCTCAGTTGTGGTTAAGATGTCACTCAGTCACCAACTGGGGACAGAACGGTACCAGACATGATGAAAGACTTTTGAAAAGCACAGTCACATGGTTTGCATTATCCAGAAGCACAGAGAACATACAATCAATATATCATAACTCTATTCTCTGGCATTTAAATCCGGATAGGAAAAGGCTGTGCGGTCGAAAATCCCGGTGTCACTATTAGCTTAACCTAGAATAGTGCCCGATGTATAGAAAGCATAGAGTAATAGTTGTTGAATGAATTAATGACATGAAAAGGATTATTACAAAGCACCGTACAATTTGTAACAAACATCTTAAAAAGGTAATATTAGGAATGAAGATTGTGATGTTTGGCATTAGAGTTTTTATTTTTATTTTTTTAATTTTTATTTTTTTAAATAATTTATTTTATTTTTTTACTGTTCCAAGATTCATTGTTTATGCACCACACCCAGTGCTCCATGCAACACATGCCCTCCTTAATACCCACCACCAGGCTCTCCCATCGCCCCTACCTTCTAAAACCCTCAGTTTGTTTCTGAGTTCAAAGTCTCTCGTGCTTCGCCTCTCTCCGTGATTTACCCCACTTCCCATTTCCTTTCCTTCTCCTACTGTCCTCCATGTTACTCCTTATGCTCCGCAAGTAAGTGAAACCACATGATATTTGACTTTCTCTACTTGGCTTATTTCACTCAGCATACTCTCCTCCAATCCAGTCCACGTTGCTACAAAAGTTGGGTATTCATCTTTTCTGATGGAGGCATAATATTCCATTGTATAGGTAGAGGTTTTAAATGAAATTAAATTCAGAAGGGTTCATTATGTAGCTACTGTCATGCCTACATGGGATCCAAGGAAGAAATCCAAGCCAGCCACATGGGGCTGGGGGAGGGACAGCAGCATCTCTGTTCAGGAATGTTTTCTCCAAATATGTATACGGCATGTCTGCGGTTCCCAAAGCCAAACACTACTGGGGAGATGACAGGCCGTTGTCCAGGGAACGGAAGGAGGTTTTCAGCCTTGTTCACTCACTGGGAGGCAGTCCTCTCCCAGGCCCATCGGGGCAGCCTCTGTCCAGAATCTGTATCCAGATTCTCAGTTCGGATACTTGAGGCCAATCACATGTGTCGGTGGTCTGCTTTCATTGCTGTAATGCTTGGCCATCAAATGAAACCCAGCCCTCACCCACCTACCTGTAACTACCTCATTCCTTCTATGAATTGGCTTAGGCTGAGCACTCCAAAAGCAGTGTAGACACAGATCTGAGAACGCGTGAATTATCAGGGAATCGTGTGTCAAGAAAACCGGTAAGAGAGTAAGGGAGGCCAGGTAGGAAAATGGCAGAGCTGCTAGGACTATGACTGAGACCAACTCCCGAACTCTTTGAATGTCACCTAGTAAATGGGCCACAGCATTTTTCCAGGTGAGGAACATGCTGCCTCCAAAATGCAAAGAAGTTTACCAAGGATTATATTTCTTCCCTAACGTTAGGAAGTACAGGGACAGGAAGTGATCCTTTACTTTGAGGAAATATTCTCCCTTGCCGTAGACCACTGGGCCCATCAAAATATTATCAGTGCGTTGGCCCCCTGTATCTTTGAAGAGTTTATCACTTCCTTCTGGAGCACATGAGTCTTTTTTTTTTTCTTAAGATTTTATTTATTTGACAGAGAGAAACACAGCCAGAGAGGGAACACAAGCAGGGGGAGTGAGGGAGGGAAAAGCAGGCTTCCCGCCGAGCAGGGAGCCCGATGTGGGACTCGAACCCGGGTCTCCAGGATCGTGACCTGAGCCGAAGGCAGTCGCTCAACCAACTGAGCCACCCACGTGCCCCTGGAGCACATGAGTCTTAACAAGACCTTCACTGTACTTGCCACTTTTTGCTCATCTGGTTGGATTAACATGATTTCATCAATTTAATGGACTAAGTCTGTGAATGTTCACATGGCCTAAGTCCACGGACCTTACTATGACGGTAAGCAGACCTACCATGGCCCTGGGGCATGATTCCATTGAGTAATGTTACTCATCCCATAGAGGGTTAACTGCTTCAGCTGCTTCACTCTGATTGGCATGAAGACTGCCTTTAGTCACTTAACAGCCACATTCGACACACCGAATTCGTGTTCCTCCACTCCAGTAAACATTCCCACGCCAGACATCGTCAGCCCGCTGTTTGGTTAGGTTTGTGGCGGGGCAGTGTCTTTCACCATGATCCATCTGTTTTTTTTTCCAGGGGCCAGACTGGTGAATTAAATGGGATATATGAGGGACACTTGAGTGGCTCAGTCAGTTAAGTGCCTACCTTCAGCCCAGGTCATGATCCTAGTGTCCTGGGATCGAGTCCCACATCAGGCTCCCTGCCCAGCAAGGAGTCTGCTTCTCCCCTGCGTGCTGCTCCCCTGGGTGCTCTCTCTCTCTCTCTCTCTCTGACAAATAAATAAAATCTTTAAAAAAAATAAATGGGGCATATGATGAGGAGCAGTGCCCTTGCATCCTTTAAGTCTTAGTAAGGGGCACTGACCTCTGCCCTTCCTACTAGGATACAGTCCTGTTTGTAGTGTACTGCCTTACTTGAGGTGAGACGATTTCATGGACCGCTCCTTCACTCGATCTTACTCTACATGCAAAAGAAGAATGTGAGGGTCTGCTAATTGCCAAGTACATCCATTCTGATCATACATTTATGGATTAAGGAAATAATCACAGAGGTCCAGGGACTCGGGGGACCCACTTTTATTCGAACCTGGTTCACAATGCCATTAATTATCTGACTCCCATATGCTCCTAATCTAACAAGGGGTGCACCTGGATGGTAGGTATCAGTGTCTACTATGACCCTGAAGCCAACATCCATCAGAACGTCTGGGTATTTCCCCTTTTACAAAATACAACGTTTTAACAAGATACCTGGATTTGTATTTGCCTTCAATCTGAGAAACACTTTTGTGAACTACTCTCCCTGTGGGTCCCCAGCTCTTTGTCCTTCCCCCAGACACACCAAGCAGAACTCCATAGTGGTACATAGACACTCACCATGGGTATTCATGGTTGTGAGTCTCCAACCGCTCAGGGTTGTTGCTTATCAACCCTTTTATTTATTTTCACCCGCTCCTCCAATCCCTCTCAACAACTATTCCAAATGCATACCATTCCCTTCAAGTCCTGATGCAAACACCTAATCCTACTCATAAATTAAACGAGTTTGGGTTCACATGTATTCAAGTAAAAGCATTATCTTGGCTCATGTATTCAATCACTTTGAACATAATTGTTACATTTTGTTAATACAAATTGACACGTTTTTCCAAAAAAGAAAGAGAATGGTGAAACAATTTTACATTTGAAAGAAAAAAAAACAAGTGGAACAAATGAAACAAAAGCATGGATTTGATCTTGGTATTATATATCCACATCCCTGCTGTATTACCTGCCATACTTCTCTGCGTCTTTGATATATTGTATAATTTTAAAGTGAAATTTAAAGATCATGCTGGTACAAAGAAAAATTTGAAAAATTTCCCTGGTAATTTGTGACCACTGGCCATCCCACATGTTTCTCATTATACTAGTTACCTAATCTTTAAAAAAAAAAACTGTTAGCCAAGAATTTAAATTTGAAATGACCTGGGGTCTGGATAAAAGCATAATCTCCGGTGCTGGGTGGCTCAGTGGGTTAAAGCCTCTGCCTTCAGCTCAGGTCATGATCTCAGGGTCCTGGAATCGAGGCCCGCATCCAGCTCTCTGCTCAGCAGGGAGCCTGCTTCCTCCTCTCTCTCTACCTGCCTCTCTGCCTACTTGTGATCTCGCTCTCTGTCAAATAAATAAATAAATAAATAAATATCTAAAAATAAAAGCATAATCTCACAAGAGGAATTCATTCTCAAACTAGGACTCAGAGAATTCTTATAGAGTTCCAAAAAGAGGAGCACACAATGTTTTTTTAAAAAATCACAAAACACATCCACACGAAATCTCATGTTAAAGTCAGCAGAAATAACAAACAACAGAGCCACATGCAGAAGATTTCCAATAGTAAAATTATCATAAACATTATTCAAAAAAGTATGCATATTATGGGGTTTTAAAAGATACAGATTCCAAAATATGATTCAGAGACTGTAAAACATGATCAAAGAATTAAGTAGAAATTTTCAAAGTTGAAAACATAATAATTGAAATTTAATAGGGGAGTTCTATGGAACAGATAATTCACGGACTACAGATTTGAAGAAATTGCATAGGACGTAGCCCAAAAGAACAAAAAAATGGAAAATATCAATGAAGTTAAGAGCCGCGGAGAATAGAATGAAATAGACCAATGTATGTCATAAGAATTCCAGAAAACAAGGAATAAAGGGAATTGGGAGAGGCATTATTGAGATAATGACCAAGAATTTTTCAGAATTAATAAGTGACATGAATCCTCAGGGAAAAAATGAATCAAAGTAAATAAAATAAATTCACTCCCTGAATACTGTGTTGTGTAACTGCTGAGCAAAAAAAACAAACAGAAGATTGTTATAGCAATCATGGAGCAGGAGGAGATTATGAAAAGAGCAACACAGACTGAGTGTCAACTCCTTGGGAATGATGGAGAGCAGAGAACAGTGGGATAAAAACGCAGAGGAAAATTGCCCATCAGTCTGCTATAGTACTCCCAAGTGAAACTGTCTTTCAAAAACTGGGGGAAAAGACATTTTTAGACAAACTATTTAGACTTTACCTACCTACTGACTCTCAATAAAGGAGCTTCCAAATGAGAAAAATAAACTCAGAAAGAAGGTCTGACTTGGAAGAAGGAATGTTGTGGCTGTAAATGGATGTGTCTATAAGCAAGTGATCCTACCTACTGACTCTCAATAAAGGAGCTTCCAAATGAGAAAAATAAACTCAGAAAGAAGGTCTGACTTGGAAGAAGGAATGTTGTAGCTGTAAATGGATGTGTCTATAAGCAAGTGATCCTACCTACTGACTCTCAATAAAGGAGCTTCCAAATGAGAAAAATAAACTCAGAAAGAAGGTCTGACTTGGAAGAAGGAATGTTGTAGCTGTAAACGGATGTGTATATAAGCAAGTGATCAGCAAGTATGAAGTATGAATGAGGAACTCCAGTAAAACAAGTGTCGGGGGGACAATAAAGAAGAAATAAGGATGTGGACTTTGCATCTGAGGGACTTATGAATGTATTTGAGACTTTAAGAACATCCTTGGGCAGCACAGAAATTATGAAGAGGTAGAGACCTGAGGCTCTGGGAAGGAGTAGATCTTGTGATGTTATTACTGTGTCATTTGTTTAATAAACTTAAAAGACTAATATCTAATCAGAGCAGATTATAATCTACTCTGGAATCTGAAATATGGCCTTTTTTTTCCTTTCATGTACTGAATGGGGGGATCATAGGATGTCCCTTTGTCAGCAATAGCCAGGATTAATGCTAAACTGTATTCTTTCCTATCAAGAGAGTATTAAATGTACTCTCTCCTTAGAAAATAGCATGCTTAGTAATTTAGATGTACACATGGTACATTGGCAGAGTAGGCATGGGTATACCTTTTTAAAATTTCAAATCTTATGCTCTTGGCTGTTCTTTAAAGGAGATGGTGCATATCCACATCCTCTGCTCTTCTTTTGCTCTTTGATTTATGATAAATAACATATTAGAGATGCTAAGATTTTGTCTATCCTATGTATTACAAATATTTTCCTATAAATTTTCACTTTGTTGTTTTTTTTAAACATATATGATTGTGCGCTTTTTTTTTTTTTTTTTTTTGAGAGAAAGAGCTTACATGCACCAGATGGCAGAGAACGGGGGAGGAACAGAGGGAGAATCTTAAGCAGGCTCCATGTCAGTGTGGAACCCTAAGTGGGCTCGATCTCACAACCCAGAGATCATGACATGAGCTGAAATCAAGAGTTAAAAGCTTAACTGACTGTGCCACCCCGGTGCCCCAAGACTGTGCTTTTTATGTAGTCAAATCTAAGACTATTCTCTTTGTCTTACAAGTCTGATCACATGCTTAGAAAGACCCTCCTTCCCCAAGTTTAATAATGGTACATACTTACCTCTGATATCTTGATAGTTAATTTAATTGAAGATTTTATTTATTTGAGAGAGAGAGAGAATGAGAGAGAGCACAAAGAGGGAAGGTTAGAGGGAGAAGCAGACCCCCCCCACCGAGCTGGGAGCCAAATGTGGGACTCCATCCAGGGACTCTAGGGATCATGACCTCAGCCGAAGGTAGTTGCTTAACCAACTGAGTCACCCAGGATCCTGATAGTTTTAATTTTAATGTTTAGATTTCGAATCCATATGAAATTTTTTTTGATACATGATTTGTGGTAGAGGGTTCACCTTTTTTGTTTTTTTGCATGAGTAGACTTTTGATTCAACAGCAATGATTGAATACTTCATCGCTTACCATAGTTTCAAAATGCTGTTATATTATTGAGTACTGAAACATATATGGTTATATTTCTGGCTCTCTTTTTGTTCCATTGATTTATCAATATATGGGCCAGGACAACATACACACACACACAACCTACACACACACACACACACATACACACACACACACAGCGGGGGGGGGGCATGATCTCAAACATTTTCTCATCATTATTATTTTTTAACAAATTTTCATGGCTATTTTCATCCATTTTTTCTATGAGCCAAATTGTTAAAATAACCTGTCAAGCTTGGCAGGAAAAAAGTCTCATTGGGATTTAAATTTTAGTTGCACTGGATTTATAGATTAATTTGAAAGAAATTGACATCTAACCCTAACCTCATAAAAGGTCATTTACGCAAGAATAAGAAATAGTCTTGACCTCATTTATTCAGGATTTAAGTAATATTGTGTGTGTATAAATATCCATATCTTTTTCATTTAGTTCTTGCACATTTCTGAATATGAAATCCATGCATGGATTTGTTATTATTTTCAAATTCTGCCCACAACTACCTATGTAGGAATTACCCATGATATTTGAGTGCCTTTTGATTAAGTCACTATGCTTAGTACCCAAACCACCCCACAGCCCCAAATTTGACCATCACCTGAGATAAGAATTCTATCCAATGGCAGGTGCTGTACTAGAGAAGGTCTCTTTCAACCAAAAGGAGCCTCCCTCATAAGGACTTTGTTTCTGATATATAATAATCGAGTCAGCAGATGATAATACAATCCTAAGTTGAAAAAGAGAAAGCAGCAAGGAGTACAATTCATGGGTAAGTATAAAATGTGAAGGAGAAAGGAAATATAGGTACTAATGGGTAGTGGTTGCAGAAAAACAAATAGAAAGTGAGGGAAAATGCTGAATCATGCATATAGCACAGTTGCATGAGGAGAAAGTAAGGAACACCTGTTACTGTGGGATGATAAGATCGCCAGGACAACCTCTTGAATAATTTATATTATTGAGCCATTCAGAGCTGTTTAATGTTCTGTATATTCCAGTCCTCTGGGAAGTTGATCTGTGATACTGTTTTTTCACTTCTCTGTATTTCCTTCCAATACTTACAAACTTAAACCTGAACTTTGGGAGGGAAGAAGTACCCTCTTAAGTGAAAGGTGCACCTCTCTTTCAGAAAAAAAAAACCTTGCCTTCTACCTCCTCATGAAGATTTCTCCTACCCCTGATCCCCTACAAAATTATATATATATATATATATATGAATTCTTGTTTGTTTCTGACCAGTGTCAGAGAATGAGTAGCACCTTTCTGTGATTCTAATTTAATGCCTCTCCTCCTGCCCCTTGGCCCCACAATCCATGCCTGATGTCTTGATCAGAGCCCCTAGCCACTGCTTTGGGTCCCTGTTCCATTCACCATCACTGATCACTTATTTCTTTAGCTTCTCCTTCCTTCCCAACTGTTCTCATGCTCCGAACATGCTCACCTCCCTAAAATACAGCACCCACACTTCACATCCCCCCTCTGCCTCTCAGCCACTGTCAGCTTCTGTCCCCACCTCCCTGTGGGTGCTGTTCTCACTGCAGGACGGTGTCCTCAGCAAGGGCCTGGTTGCCAGAACTGAAGGATATTTTTCAATCCCTAATTTGAATCTCTTTGCTGACAACTGTGGTCACTAATTATGGCATTAGTGGAATTGTGGAAATCCTACTTCCTTAGCCTCTGATATAACACTCTTCTGATTTTCCTTGTTTTCTACCATTTTTCTCACTCTCTTTTTATCTGGTTTCCTCTTTCTCACCCCACCCCTGGATAATCTTTCCTGGTGATTGCCTGCGTACTAGCCCTGACCGTCCCAGTTTGTACATCCACTTTCTTGCGTGTGGTTTCCACCTGTTGCCGGGAATGTGGGCTCAGCAGATCCCAACCAGTGCTCAGTGCTCATCGGTTTCCTGCTCCCATTCTCCTAACCTTGTTTATACTTCTTCATTTTAGTGAAGTCATTTTGATGACTTCACTATAATCATTGAAACTGTCTGGCATGGTTTATTTTATGTGTCAATGTCACTGGGCCATCGAGTGCCCAGATTTTTGCTCCAGCATTCTGGTGCATGTGTGAGGGTGTTTCTGGATGAGGCTAACATTTAAAAGGCTGATGGCTTAAAGCAGATCGCCCTTTCAGTGTAGGTGGGCCTGGTCCAGTCGGTTGATCCAAAACAGTCTTTTACTCAAAAAAGGCTGAGCAAGAGAGAATTCCTTCTGTCTATGTGTTTTCAGCTTGTCCACCCTCCTCTCCTGCCCTTGGACTCTGTGGAAACACTGGCTCTCCTGGCTTGCAGGCCTCCAGGCTCAGAAAGAAGCCAGACATCGGCTCCCTCAAGTGCCCAGCTAGCAAAGAGTTGATCATGGGACATTTTAACCTGCATGCTTGCATTAACCAATTCCTCATAACAAATCTCTTTATATGAAAGTGTTTTTTATTCTGTAAAATAATACATGATACATTATATATATAACTAAGTTTACATGCACTGGGCTCAGTCACCTGCCTTGCCTTATTCCTCTCCAATTTCTTTTCTCATAAATATGTATTCTTACATCTATATTTGTCTTTCCAGGACATTCCATCCATGCTCTGTCTAGTGTATCAACTGCTTCGAGTTTTGATTGCTTCACAGAGGGAGCTACCTAAAATGCCTGTCTTACATCCCTTCCCTATTAAAAATCTTCTAGCAGCTCTCCAGAGTCAGAGAGTCAGAGGGCCAACAAAAGAAAGGGCAAGCTCCTTGACCTGAGATTCAAGCTTCATTTCTGTCCACCAAGACACCATTCGAGCATTGCCCTTAGAACCACAGAAGGCTTTTGTGGCTTATTTTCCCCAGACTGAGGCCACCTAACTGGGAGATTTAGTTCTTCACCAACACCTGTGGCAACCCCATGTCATCTCAGCCTTCCAGAGCTGTTTCTAGATTGTAGACTTAGATTATGAACAGAATGAAGAAAGGAGAAAGACTGGGTAGAGACAAGATGTCTTTCTTCTCTTCCCCTTAGTGCTTGTCCTCATAACAAAGCAGAAGGTAAGGACGAATAGCTGGGCAAAGACCAAAAAGCAGATATGTTCAAAATTGTGTTTTACGCTAAACTTCTAATAAACAAGGAAGCCGGGTTCCCTTCTGTGTTCCTGAAAGCCCATTCTCCTGGAATCCTTACTTAACTGTAGATGAGAGGCCACTGGAGAGAAGCTCAATAATGACAGCGCATTTTTTTTCTTTTTTTAAAGAATTTACATCTAGTTATTAAGGCCCAACAAGTTTTTCTTCTTGTTCACCATTCTGTGTTATTTGTGGAACAAAAGGGCTCCTGTTCTTTCAGTGTAAAGTGACCAATAAATATTCGATTGCTTGCCATATTTCCAGGAAAAGAAAATAGCCCAGCTTATATATATTATAAAGAATAAAATTGCCAGTTTTTCTGTCACTGGGGAGTAATTTTAATATTCCTGGGGGAATTTGTGACTGATTAATTTCATTTGAATAATCAGCACTTTATAATCATGTTAAGTAGCTATGGCTTAAGCATTTTGATTTGCTTCTTAATTAAATAATTTTACCAGAACCCATATAGAACTTTTCAGCTTTAAATTATATTGACAACCTGTCTTAATATATTTATTAACCAGATATGAGGGCTTTTTAGATAGTTTATAAGCATCACAATTTTTTAAAGACCTTATTTATTTTAGAGAGGGGGAGGGGGAGGAGCAAAGAAGGAGGAAGGGGAACAAGCAAACTCCATACTAAGCGTGTGGAGACCCTCCCAGGGCTTCATCCCACAATTCTGAGATTAGGACCTGAGCCAAAACCAAGAGTCAGATGCCCAATGACTGTCCCACCTAGACACCTCAACATCACAATTCTTTAAATAAAAATGTCCAATTGAATACTGTTTCTCATATGTCCTAATAGAAACCTAAATTACATAGCACAACTCACCCAGAAATGTTAGCTTCTGAAGTTCTGCATTTTAATCCTGCAAAGTGTAAGTGACTTATAAAAGCTTTCAGAGAAGAGTTGGCAGGTTAATTACAAGGGAGAAGATGGACCCCCCCTGCAGGTCTACATGGTGGTGGAGGGTGTCTCGCTGCCAGGGAGGCACGACCCTGAAGAGCACTGTCTGTCTGCACGTGAAGTATTCCAAACATTCAGATGAGGGCAGAGAATTACATAATGGCAACTACTTGCTAGTTATCTCAGTCTGATAAGCCTTGACATCTTGCCATATTTATTTTTAAAATATCACTCCTGGGTGGCTTGGTCCATTAAGCATCTACCTTCAGTTCAGATCATGATCCCAGAATCCTGGGACCGAGTCCTGCATCGGGCTCCCTCTGCCTGCTGCTCCCCCTACTTGTGCATGCTCTCTCTCTCTGACAAACAAATAAAAATAACAAATACATAAATAAAATACTTCAGATAAGGGTGAAGACCGCTTTGTACCACTTCATGATCTTATGACCATTCTTCTCAAGTCTGTGTTAGCTACCGTTGCATAAAAATTACCACAAAGGGGCTCCTGGGTGGCTCAGTTGGTTAAGTGACTGCCTTTGGCTCAGGTCATGATCCCGGAGACCCGGGATCGAGTCCCACATCGGGCTCCCTGCTCAGCGGGAAGCCTGCTTCTCCCTCTCTCACTGCCCCTGCTTGTGTTCCCTCTCTGGCTATGTTTCTCTCTGTTAAATGAATAAAATCTTTAAAAAAAATTACCACAAAACATGGCTGCTTGAAATAACAAACATGTATTACTTGACACAGTTCCTGGTCAAGGCTGATGGTTCGGCAAAGGCTGTCTCATGAGGTTGCTATCAGGCTGTTGTCTAAAATTTCTCACTGCTCGAATGGGGCTAAGAATACTCCTCACACTCATTCACATGTTGGCTGACCTCAGTTCCTTGCTGTGGGAGTCTTCAGTCCTCACCATGTGGGCATTTCCCCGGGCTGCTCACAACATGGTAGCTTCTAGCTACAAATCAGAGAGAAACTGAAAATGGAGGGGGCGCCTGGGTGGCTCAGTTGGTTAAGCGGCTGCTTTCGGCTCAGGTCATGATCCCGGAGACCCGGGATCAAGCCCCACATCGGGCTCCCTGCTCAGCGGGAAGCCTGCTTCTCCCTCTCCCAGTCCCTCTGCTTGTGTTCCCTCTCTGGCTGTGTTTCACTCTGTCAAATAGATAAATAAAATCTTAAAAAATAAAAAAAATGGGATGCTAAAGATGGAAACCACAGTTTTTTCCAACCTAATCTGGAGGTGACTTACCATTCATCTCTGCCATGTACTATTGATGACAGAGACCAACCCTAATACAGTGTCGGACAGCTCTACACGCTGCTGTGAATACCGGAAGGGGGACTTGTTGGGGGCCATCCTGAAGGCTGGTATTACAACTCCAAAATGGTTTTTATATTCTCACCACATTTATAACATAACATAATCAACATTGTTTTTTACATGTTTTTGATTGTATGAATGTCATACTATATATATCGTCCTACACACAATCTCATGCTTTTTAACATGTTTCCATGTTGATTCATGTTATCTTATTCATCTGTTTTCTCTGCTGAATAGAATTCCACTGTGTGATTATACCATGATTTAGATATCCAGTATTTAATTAAGATTTTTTCATTTTTCACTATTAAGAATGAACTAAACATTCTTAAACATGTCTAGTGGACATGTACAAAAATTTCTCCATAAGGCTTATGTTTAGAACTGAAATGACTGTGTCAAAGTGTGTATATATCTTCGACTTCCTTATGTAATCACATTGTTCTCCAAAGTGTCATACTGATCCATTCTGCCAGCAATGGTGAGCATACCCTTTGCTTCACATCCTGACCAAGAGAGACATATCAGACATGAATTTTTGTCAGTCTATTGGTTTTATTTGCATTCATTATTTATGGATTTGAGTATATTTCTTATAGTTAGCAATTATTTGAGTTTCCTCTTCTGAGTATTGTTTCTTCAGATTCTTTGTTCTGTTTTCTATTGTGCTGTCTCATTCTTATTGATTAGATATAATTTTTATGTATTCTGTGTACTGATCATTCATAATTTTTATGTGTTACAATAATTTTCTTCCACTTTCTGACCTGATTGTCACATTGTCTTTAGTGTCTTTTGATGAGTCAAATTTCTAGTTTTAATAGGAGTCAAACTTATCATTTTTCTTTATTGCTTGTACCTTGTTGTATCTTCGTAAAACAAAACAAAACGAAACAAAAACCAACGCCATCCTCTCCCAAAAGTCCATCCTTTCTCACTTGTGTAATGAAATCAATGTCATTTATGAAGTTTCTACATGTGCATCTGTGTACTTACATATATTTAAGACATGGGTTTGTTCTGAGATCTCCAATTCCAACCCAACACTCTAGCGTTTATTCTAGCCTGTCCTCAACAGTGAGGGACATGTCTCTCATTGTCTACAATACATTTATCTTTTTTTGTTCTTTCTTACAATAAACACAAAGTAGTTTCTAGTTTATTCACCCACTTGCACACCGTGTTATTTTTAGCCTTAAAACATATAGTCATGATAATGTGTTCCAAAGTTACTGTATTTTCTTCTTCCCCCTTTGCTTCAGTATGGGTATGTTATTCATTTGTAAAATAAAAACAAAAATGTATTCCATTTTGAGTTGCCCACATATCCTGGTTGTTTTTTGTTATTTCTTGGTTTTAATGAATATGTGATATATTGACCCTGGAACCATGAGAACACATTAGAAAGTGTACTTTAAGAGGTATATAACTCTCTTCATCCCTTCTATCCTGCTCTTTTCCTCATTCTTTCTACTTCATTTCTGTCAACACCCTAGGAGGGCTGAGATTACTTTTTTGTCCATTACCCTTGTTACAAAGAACAGATATATATTTATTTCCTTTTGTTCTTTCTTAGTTGGAGGATAGCATACTATCAGTATCAACATTCTTTTGCTCCTTGTTTTTTGTTTTTGTTTTGCCACTTAGCACTATATTTTAGAACTTATTTCAAATAAGTGCATGTAAATCTTCATTCCATTAAAAAAAAAAAAAACTACATAGAACTCCATTGCATGAATGCATCAGAACTTATAGGAAACCACTCTCCCATAAATGGGCATTTAGGTTATTCTTTACTCTTTTTCTTTTTCTTTTTTTCTTTTTTTTTTTTTAAGATTTTATTTATTTGACAGAGAGAAACACAGCCAGAGAGGGAACACAAGCAGGGGGAGTGAGAGAGGGAGAAGCAGGCCTCCCGCCGAGCAGTGAGTCCATGTGGGACTCTATCCCGAGTCTCCGGGACCATGACCGAGCGGAAGGCAGTCGCTTAACCAACTGAGCCACCCAGGCGCCCCCTCCTTTTTTTTTTTTAAAGATTACTTTACTCTTTTTCGACTACAAATAATGCTGTAATGAACAAGGTTGTGCATTACTAAAAATGTATCTTCAAAGCAAAATCCCAGATGTGTAATTTCTAGGTCAAAATAAGAACAGATATAGTTTTGTTAGGTTTTACCAAATCCTCCTATAAGAGATTTGCACCAGTTTGCATTCCCACCAGCAACATAGAAGTGTATTTCCCAAAGTTTTGCCTGTCAAATACATTGTCATATTTTTTCAGTGTAGCAATCCAATGGGTAAAATATGGTATCGCAATGCTGTTTTAGTTTGCATTTCTCTAATTATAAGATATTTTGAACATTATTCATATGTCTAAGGGTTATTTTTATATTTTTTGTAAATTGTTGAAATCCCATTTTTCTGTTTGTTTTTGATCCTTGATTCTGCATTTTCAAGGAGTTCTTTACATGCTAAGGGTATTACCTATCTGTGACACATGCACAAATGGTTTCCCCTGGTTTGATAGTTGTTTTTTGACTATGTCTATGGTAGTTTTTACCATTCAAACTTACAAAAAATTTACACAAACTTTTTATTGCATCTGTATTTTTAGTCATAGTTAGAGTCTTTTCCGCACTACTATTATAGAGAAATCCACTCCTTTCTTTTTTTCAGAACTTATGTGGCTGGTTTTCCTTTTAAATTTAGACCCCTGATTTATTTGAAGTTTATTCTTGGGTATGACATGAGGTATAGATCTAATTGTATCTTTTTCCAAATGGCCACCCAGCCTCCTTTTTTAAAAAGTCTATCTTGGTCCCAGTGATTTGAGATGCCATCTTTATTGTATACAAATTTAGTATCCATCCTTATTTCTATATCTGGGCTTCCTATTCTGTCCTACTGCTCTATGATCTATGGTCTATTCATATGCCCATGCAACACTGTTTAATTATACAAGCTTTGTAGTATGTTTTAATATCTGATAGGTCTAGTCCCCTGGCATAGATTTTCTTTTTTAGTATTTTCCTGGATATTCTTACATGTTTGTTTTGCCACATAACCTTTAGTATCAATGTGTCTAACTCTCTAAAACAAAGGCTTATTGGTATTTTAAATGGGATTGAATCAATTAACTGAGAACTGACATCTTTATGATGCCGAAGCACCCTTCAATCATGTGAGATGCTTTCCATTTGCCTACTTTTATGTCTTCCCAGAGTAATTTTAAGTTTTCTTCATATAAGTTTTACATATTGTTTGATAACTTTATTCCTATGTAGTCAATCTTCTTTGTTGCTAATGTAAATTGGGGTTTCTCTTCCATTTTTTTTCTAGATACCATTTGTTTGTTGTATGGACTTGTCTGTTAATCTTATATTTTGTTACCTTACTGGACTCCTACTGTTTGAGTCAGTTTTATCATTGACCATTGATTTTCTAAAGCTTTCCAGTTATACTGTTGTATAATGCAAAGATAGAGACAGTTCTACTTCTTTACCAAATCTTTGCCTCTGATTAATTTCTCTTCTTTAATTGTATTGACTAATACCACTAGTACACTGTTGAATCATAGTGGTTGTGCATATTCTTGCCTTTTTCCTGATTTATATGGAAATTCTTCTAGCGTTTCTGCATTCAAGCAAAATAATGGCTTTAGGACTATTATTTTTTTAATCATGTTAAGGTGTTTTATCATGTTAAGGAAGTGCCCTTCAATTTTTATTTTCTTCAGTGCTATTACCTGAAATGGGTATTAGATTTTTGTGAAAGGCACTTTTTTTTTAAAGATTTTATTGAGAAAGAAAGAGCAGGGAGAGGGACAGAGGCAGAGGGAGAAAGAGAATCTCAAGCAGACTCCATGCTGGGTGTGGAACGCAACACAGGGCTCTGCCTTACAACCCTGAGGTCATGACCTGAATCAAAATCAAGAATTGGATGCTTAACCAGCTGAACCACCCGGATGCCCCTGTTACAGTCTCTTTGAGCATCTATGGAGATAATCATATTTTTGCCCTTAGATCTATCAATATAGATTTACTAATATTGAAACAGCTTTACATTATTAGAATAATTCACAGTTAGTCATGGTATATTATTCTTTATGCAGTTTTAGAAACTATTGCTAATATTTTAGTGAATCCTTTTGTATCAATATTCATAAGTGGTAATGGTCGGCAGTTTTCTTTTTCTTCTACTTTTTTTGCTGGAGTCTTCATCAGGTTTAGATATCAAAATTAGGTTATACTCAATTTATCAAAAGATTGAGGAAGTTTTCCCTTATTTTTCTATTAGTATTTTGTACTAGTTTTCTATCTGCTGCTGTAATAAATTATTACAAACTTCATGGGTTAAAACAATACAAACGTATCTCACAGTTCCAGAGGTCACAAGTCCAAAGTGGGCCTCACTGACCTAAAACTGAGATATTGACAGGCTGCATTCATTTCTGGAGGCTCTCAGGGAAAGTCGATTTTGTTGCCTTTGCCTACTTCTCTCCACCACTCATGTTCCTTGGTTCATGACTTCTTTCCATTTTCAAAGCCAACAGGGATCTAGTTTTTTTCTCTCATCACATCTCTCTGATGCTGACTGTCCTGCCTCCCTCTTCTACATTTAAGGACTCTTGTAATTACACTGACCCTTCTGGATAATTCAGGATAATCTCCCTACTGTAAGGTGATCTTAATTCTACCTGCAAACTTAATTCTTCTTTTCCAGGTATATGACATAGTCAGAGGTCTTAGGGATTTAAATGCAGACATCTTTTAGGAGAAGAGAGGCAATATTCTACCTGCCAGAGTCTGCATGTTCTAGAGCAATCTATAGAACACTAGAACTACCTGATTGTTGAAGGTTTGGTAGAAGACCAGGGACCTGATGCCTTTTTTGTGTGGCACTCCTTTAATAATTGTCTGTGTATCCTCTGTGGACACTTGGTCCATTTAAATATTTTCTGTCTCTGATAGGCTCAATTTTGGTAACCTAAATTTCTTTAGAAAATTATAGATTTAGGGCTATCTGTGTGGCTCAGTCAGTTAAGCACCTGCCTTCTGCTTAGGTCATGATCCCAGATTCCTGGGATCAAGTCCCTCATCAGGCTTCTTGTTCAGCTAGGAGCCTGTTTCTCCCTCTCTCTGCCATTCACCCTGTTTGTGCATGCTCTCTCTCTCTCTCTCTCTCTCTGACAAATAAAATCTTAAAAAAAAAGAAATAAAATTGTAGATCTAATGTAGGATTGCAAATATATTTGTATAGAGGTCTGCAACAAAGTCACATGACTTTTAATTCTTTTTTTCCTTTCACTCTTTTTATTTCTTATTTGTGCTATTCCCTCTATTTTTATTGTTCAAGTTAGCTAGTGGTTTGCTATTTTATTCACTTTTTTCAATTTAGTCTACTGGTTTCCTATTTTCTATTTCATTAATTTCTGCTTTTGTTTTTACCATTTCCTTCTTAGTTCTTTCTGTTGTACTACTTTGTTGTTATTTGCTAGTTTTTTTTTCAGCTACGTATGTCTTTTCATTTATACCCTTTTATTTTTTACTTATGAAAGCATTTCCTGCTGTGAGTTTTTCTCCAAAGAAAAGTGAGTCCCACATGTTCGTGTTTTCACTTTTTGTGGTTTAAAAGAAAAAAACAAAAAAACACTTTGATTTCACTTTGTGTTTTTCCTGTTATGTAAGAGTTGTCACATAGGAAGCTTTTTAAATTTTTCGGATGGATGACCTTTTCGTTTTTCATTTTGGTTAATGATTTCTATTTTTATTTCATTGCTTAAGAATTCCTACTTTTACTGCATTGTGATCAAAGAGTTTTGTTTGTAATATTTTTAATTCATGGAATTTACTGACATATTCTTTGTAATTAGTTTTTATGAATGGTTCAAAAGCCCTTGATGAATAGGTATGTTTACTTACATTATCAAAATATAAAGTACAATTGTATCTATAAGACCTACCTAACTGATTATGTTTTGTTTTGTTTGTCCACTTAATCTGTCTTAAACTTAAGACTCGTAAATCTCCCACATAAATCTTGTCACTGTGTTCTTTGGAGCATAGATATTCATAAGTATTATATTTTCATTGCATACTTGGCTTTCAGCAATAAAAAATACCCTCCTTCATTGTGTTTAACACTTTTACGCTTGAATTCTTATTTGTTTAACATCAGGATTGCTACTACTGCTTTCTTATTGTGTCCTTTTTCCTCGAATACGTTATCCATCCATTTATATTTTGTTCTTCTGAATCATTTTGTTTTATGTATTTGGAGGATATAACATATAATTGGGACTTACACTGTAAGCAAAATTGAAGATCTTCTTTGCTTTTAATTGGTAAATTTAGTCCATCACATTTATCAATATAGCTGATATGTTAGATCTCATTTCTAACATAATGTTTTATGATTGCATGTATTATGCTATATTTTCTGTTTCTTTTTCTAAAGATGTGTGTTCTTTTCTCTTTAATTTATGGTCTCCACAATTAGTTTAGTTGCCATCTATAACCATACAAAGTTATTATAATATTATTGACGATATTCAATATGCTGTGCATTGCATCCCCATTGAGTGATTTATTTTACAAATGGAAGTTGGTACCTCTTAATCCCCTCACGTATTTTGCCCACACCCAGCCTCTCCACCCTCTGGTAACCACAGTTCATTTCTTGTATCTCTGAGTCTGTTTCTGTTTTGTTTTGTTTCATAGATTCCATATATAAGTGAAATAATACAATATTTGTCTTTTCTGTCTGACTTATTTAACATAAGGTCCATTCATGTTGTTGCTTCTTTAATTTTTTAAAAAGATTTTATTCATTTATTTGACAGAGAGATCACAAGTAGGCAGAGAGTCAGGCAGAGAGAGAGAAGGAAGCAGGCTCCCTGCGGAGTAGAGACCTCATCACGGGCCTCGACCCCAGGACCCCATGATCTCACCCTGCCTGAGATCATGACCTGAGCCGAAGGCAGAGGCTTTAACCCACTGAGCCACCCAGGCACCTGCTTCTTCAATTTTTTTTAAAGATTATTTATTTATTTGAGAGAGAGAATGAATGCAACCATGTGAGCGGAGGGTGGAGAAGAAGGTGGGAGAGGGAGAGAGAATCTCGAGCAGACTCCATGCTGAGTGTAGAGCCCAACTCAGGGCCCCACCCCCTGACCCCAAGATTATTACCTGAGTTGAAACCAAGAATCTGATGCTTAACTGACTGAGCCACCTGGGTACCCAAAATTCTTTAATTCTAAACAATAGAATTTAGAAGCATTTTATTTTTGTTCTCATTGTTACCTTTGTACTTATATCTTTTTGACTGTCTATAGACACTTGTTTTCTTAGGTAAGCTTTGACCATCTGATTTACCATTTAAAACTAGATCCTTAACTCCCACCTATTGTCTACATGACAACCAATGAGCTGACTTTACTTTTTCTATTCTCTCTTCCACCCCTTACCAGTTTTTAGTTGTATTATTTCTGTTATGATGTATAGCATTTGTACATCAGTCTTATACCCTCATTCTCACATTTGTTTCTGACTTAGATCGACAATCCTGTTTATAAATACTCACAACAGTTCCTCTGCTGAAAGTTTTGCAGTCCCCTCTCAGTCCGATGAAATTCATACTCTAGGCTCTAGGCTATTCCTGAAGAAAGGTTCATATCCTATGTGTTTCCAACTTTTCCTATAGCCTTGGACATATATATACTTGGACAGCTTGACTTTGTAGAAAATCTTGTTTCACATTTAAAAAAATTAAGTTGTTTTATGTTTATTCCTTATTTATTTAGTTAGTTAGTTATTTGTAAGCTTTGAGATAGAGAGAGAGCATGCACAGGCACAGGCACATGTTAGCAGGTGGGAAGGGAGTGCAGAGGAAAAGATAGAGAGAGAGAGCTTAAACAGGCTCTAAGGCCAGTGTGGGGCCCGACATGGGGCTGGAGCTCACAAACATGAATCATGGCCTGAACTGAAATCAACAGTTGGCGCCACACAGGCATTCTTGTTAAGTGATTCTATTTTCTTGGGCATCTTGTCATTTAGTCTTCATTTCTGAGATAATTATCTTTTCTTCCATTTTGAAACTCACTCTCTTTTTATTATTTCCTGGTTTTTTGTCCATTTCTGTTCTTAGTGTGTGTATTTCTTATGCAAAATCTTTTCTTTCATATCTCCAAATGCTATTTTTTATATGTTGGATTCAGTTTTATGTGTTATTTTATACAACCTGCTTCGTGGTTGTTTTCTTAGAGGCAATTTTAATCAGTGCAGGTAGTTTTGATATTACTATGATTATTTGTAAGAAACCTGTATTTGCTTATTCATTGCTTTCTGCTCATTTTTGTAGTATTGGGCTCTTCTTATAGTAATGCCCTCTTCCATCGGTGTACGGATTCTTGAATGGATTGCAGGGAGTGAGTAGAGCCAGAGATTTGTCTCCTCTGATTTTTGAATGTTCTTTCTCTTGCAGGGCCCTAAACTTCCTCCTAAATTTCTTTCCCTTTCACCACCTAATTGCTATAGGGTATTTCTCCTTTTGTTTGTGTCTTTCTGCTTCCCCAGCAGCCCTTCATTGTGAAGACTGTCACTTGAGATCACACATATCTTCAGGTTTCCTCTTCTTAGACCACACGTGGATCTAGGCATTCTGTATTCTTAAATTATGTCAAGAATGTGGTTTTATGTATTCTATTTTTTCCTTCTTGTCATGCCTTGTCAATTTTGAAGAAATATTTGGAACTATGGATATAGGTAGATTCTATTGCCTTTATTCTTTCTCTTTTTTATACCTCTACCATATCAGTAGAATGTGCCTCCTCCCTTTTCTTAAAGATATTATTTTTATCTTTTACCTTTTTTCTCTTTGACTTGAGTCAATTTTCAGCCTTCATTCATTTATTCATTAACCCATAAATATTTATTAAGTAGTACTCCTGGTAGGCACCATTCAGAGTGCTGAGTGCAATAGTGACAGAATGTCAAAATCTCAGGGCATTCTGAAGTAGATAAACAACAAACAAATAAACGTGTTGTGGTAAGTGCCACAGAGAAGAAAAAAATCAGGGAGAAAAAGGTGTAGGGAGTACTGGAGTAGATGAGGATGTGTTGTGAATGTACATAGGTAGTTAAGAGAAGGCTTACTGGCAAGGTGACAGTGGTTAGGGAACAGGTATGGGCATCTGGGAAAGGGTTTTCTAGGCATAAGGATCAATGGGAACAAGATGCCCAACATGGGAAAAACTTGACCCGTTGCTGGTATAATAAAAAGGCCAGTATGCCTGGAGTGTGGTAACTGATAGGGAGAGGGCTACATAATGAGATCAGAGAGGTAAGAGAAGGCCAATTTATGAAGGGCCATTGAAAAGATTCTGACTTTTATTCTCATAAGAAGAGAAGACATTGGAGGACAGAAGATAGGGAAGAGACATACTCTGGCTTTCATATCTAATATTACTTGTAGTCACATTTGTTAAGAATAGACTGGACGGAGGGGCAACAGTAGGTACACAAACACCAGCTGTGAGACTATTGCAGTGAAACATCCAAGTGAAATAGGATGGCAGCTTGGACCAGGATACTTACAACAGAGAAGTAGGAGATGGTCAGATTGTTGATCTATTTTTAAGGCCCTTGGGCCTGAGGGTTACAGTTCTTCAAAGATTTTAAATACCCTCCAGATGTTAGAGCAACAGCTGTGTTGTTGCATATTAGCAGGGTCTCTGTATCCTGAAGTTTTTCAACTTAGCTAGAGTAAATCCACTCATCTTTAGTGTATTTATTTAACATTTAGTGGTACTTACTGTGTCTCTGGCACTGTGCTAAGTTGTATCTTTATAGGCAGATGTGGTCACTGCTCTCATGAAGCTGGTGACCTACTAGGAAGACAGACATTTAAAAGATGGGATAGCTATTTAATTGCCATGATGAGAAATGCGACAAAGGAAGAATAAAGGTTTCTCTGAGGGCCTTAACCTGGTTGAGGGGAGGGAGACCAGTCTTAACCAAAGGTAAGAAGGCATATGCTGAAATCAGTGACACATTTCTCCCTTTGCTGCAGTGGCCCCAGTCAGTTTTTGGGGAGATTGCTGCTTCCCCACAGTGGAATAAGGAGGATCAGGGCACTGGAATGGATACTAGATTGGTCACAGGTACCACTCCAGCGTCCATATTCTTCTATCCTTCTTTTTTTCTTAATGGCAGCTCCGTTGTTGGTTTAACTCTATGTCTACTGGGATCAGCCTTCTCATCTAATATGGGTCAGATGAACAAATGCAGGTTGGGGCTTTGCCAACCACTTCCCATCTCTGTATCTGATTCTACCCATCAGTCATCCAATCATGTCCAACCTATTTATCCAGCTAGTAGAGATCATTTTGAATTTCACTGCTCTTTGAAGACTTGTCACTTCTTCTTAATATAAGCAGAAATTTAAGGAGGATGCCTCTCTTGTAGTCATCTTGCTCACTGACTTAATAGAAAAAAAAATAATAACGTTACTGCCAAAGACTAACAGTCTAGGAAAAAAGATTGTTCTACATAAGTAGCAACCTTCCTACTTGGGTATTACAGAAAATTCCATTTTTATGGCTCTCTTTTTATGAGTCTCTAAGAAGAGAACAGTACATATATCATTTGTTTCTTTTTCATTATTCCTTTAATGTTCTAAATCCTGGGTATTACATCAAAGGTGTTTCAGAGCATCTTTTTTCTATAATATGATCATAACCCCCATCATTTCCAGTTCACGATTTCTGTTTTTTATTTTCCCTTTTCGGCCCAGTCCCACCACATTAAATCTCTAGATGGATCATGTTTGGTAAAAGCTACACGTATTTTCCTGGCAATCCCCTTTGCTATAATCCAGTGCAAGAACTCGAGCTCATATTTTAGATGCATGGGAAAAGGAGGGGCATAGACAGTGGAACCAAAATAAACAGATGGTTGCCTTGACAATCTGTAAGAGGCTCTTTCAGGAGCATTTTTCATGGTTTTCTTTTGAAATAAACGGTGAGACAGTGATACAGTTTGTATCTCGTCGACCATCCTGCAGATGGCCCCGTGGCTCACAAACCACACAAAATACCAAAATGCCTCTGCTGGGAAGCCACCTTTGCCCGGTTTGACTCCTGCAAGGCCCTGTCCCGCATCACCCAGGAAACATTTCTGGGACCTGTTGTCCAAGCATATTGCTAGTGTTGTGGGTGTGAATGCAAGTGAGGCCCAGCAAGGGGGCCGTGATATTTAGGGGAAGACAGATAGGAACAAACAGTGTCACATGAAGCAGAATGTCATTAGTGAGAGCAAGTACACAGAATGACATAATGTCACAGAGAGGAGAAAATTCCATCTAAATGGGAGGATCAGGCAGGGAAGGGGAGGCGGCTGCACTGGGACAGGGGAGAGCCCAGCAAGTCTGAGCAGGAGACGTGAACCTGCTCAGACAGGGGTGATCCTGGGTGGGAGATGGGTAAGGAAGTCCAACTTTAAGGAAGACAAACAGAAATAATAAAATTGAACATTTCGACACTGATTTTTACACATGGTTTCCGCTATGTCAGTTTAAAGTTATTTGTGCCCGGGTTTGTAAATGTATATTACAAAAAAAACTACAGTAGAGGCGCTTGTTCCGAGTTCTGAAAATATTTATTTCATAAATGTGTTTGAATTTCCTTTTATATTTTCATATGCTCAGATCCCTTATCTAGATTAAAACATAACCCAAACTGGCAATTGTGTAGGGCTTACAGATAAAAAAATGTCCTTGCGCTCAGCAAGTGTGATGCAATAAGAAACACGGTGGCTGAGGACGTTAAGTTTTGGAGTCAGATCTGGGTTGAAGACGCCACTCTATCAAATTCCTGGCTTTATGCTCACCGGACAGGTTAGGTGGTGCAATCTTTGAGCCTCCATTTTCTTGTCTGCAAAATGCAGAGGATAATAGGGCTTATCTCCTATTGTTTTGTTAGGGTTATAGGAGGGGTTTCTGCAAGCCCTAAGTACGGTGAGTACAGTGCCTGGCAATTGTTAATGATCAGTGGAGATTCATTATTGGCAAAAAAAAAAAAAAGAAAAGAAAGAAAATAAAAAATAGAAAAGAAAAGAAAAGATTTAAAAGTCAAATTTTCAAAGCTATAAAAATGAAATGAAAAATATACATTTTCCCAGTTTTTATAGAGCTTTGTTACAGTATACAGTGACAATATTTTTCAAAAGTTTTCAAATTTATTTTTAATTTTAAGTGTAGTGTATGATTGTTATAAAAATTGAAATGATACAGTTAAATAAAAATCTTGAGTTAAAAATTAAAATATAAAAATAATATTTTAAAATTTAAAACAATTATTTATTGCTCTAAAACATAGAGCGTTTATAAGGTTTTCTCTGAAGATATATACCAACAGACCTTCGAACTTTTCTATATGCTCCTTCCTGTTCCAGTGTAAGAAAATATGCAAAGAATTAAAAGCATCTTAAACTTTTTTAAATATTGAGAGTCAAAATGTCCCAGATCTCATCAACCTCTGAGGTCACAGGTTCCTTTTATGCCAAATTAAAGTAGTCTAAACCCCCATTCTGTATGTCTTCAAGAAGTTCAGTCTTTTTTTTAGATATTCAATCACTTTGGAAACTCCTAGGCTCGCCACCTTGTGATATGGCCAGTTTATCTCCCTCAAAGGAAGTTTCACTGAGCATTGTTCCACTTCTAAAGGCCCAAGGGAAGAGCTATCATTTCTTGGCCCATCCTGATTTCTTCAGTGACTTCTTCTAAGGACATTTTGTCTGTATGAGGGAGCACTTCCTGCAAGGAAAATCTTAGTCCCACCAGTGGCCCTCAAAAGACAAAAATCAGGCATCTAATTCTCATTCCGAACTAGAAGGAATCAGGGCTCATAGAAGGGGTGGTCCCAGATCTGAAGCAGGAAATATCCAAGATGAGCCTAGGATCCAGAAGGCAAGGAAGGTAGAGTTATGCCAAAAGAGCACAGGGGCCGACAAGAAGATGTTCTCATTGACCAGGGATGAGATAAACTGAGCATTTAAAAAGGATAATAAATGCAATGGACTAAGACACGTTGTGTGTATTAACATAAAAACATGTTTATAGTGATACTTTGGAAAAAGTCAGAGAAAGAAAACAACCTCATTGGGTACCAAGTCTTCCTTCAAAAAATTGGCATCTGAAGGGATTAAGCATTGATCCATCTTTCGCATAATAAACTGTATTGCAGGGAACTGAAATCACCCTAGTCGATGATGAAAAATTTTTTCTTATGTAAAAATTCCAGCTAATAAATGCAGAAAGGTAACAGGATCAAAACATCATATTCTAGGTCCCAGTGAAATAATCGATTCAGGAATAATCACTACCAGATGAAACCATCAGAGGAAAGGTTGATGGGGAGGTTTACAGAGGAGGAAGTGAGGCTGTCACATCTCATCCACTGTGGCTTCACTAAAAATGGGCCATCCAGACATCATGGGCTTCCTGATGGGATAAAATATAGTATACACACAACATCACAGCTGAGATATTACTGCCCGAGTAAATTAAACCCAAATCTCACCTAGCTGCAAGAACATTTCATTTCGGGGATGCAGGAACAAGGGAAATGACATTACAAAGGAAGCAAAGAGGCAAAACCAAAATGTGGGACATTCTACAAGCGAGCCAACCCAGTTTCTGAGCAAGTCAATGGGAGGGAAATGGGTAGAAAGCGAGAGCAGGGTGGGCACTGAGGTTGACAGATGAAGGCTAAGAGACAACAGCAAACATAATATGTGAACCTAGTTTGAGTCCTGACTCAAGAAAACGAGCCGTAAGATAATTTGAGGAACCAGGAAAATTATGTTACGAAGTAGTCATTAGATGCCAAGGATACATTGTTTGGTGTTTGGTGTTTTAATGGTATTGTGATTGTATAAAAATGTTCATGATTTTTAGCAATGCATAATAAAGTGTGCCAGGTTTTGCTTTACAATACTTTAACTAAGAAAATCAAAGGGACACGTGAAAATCAAGTGACAAAATCTCTGTAATTGCTGAATCTGGGGAATGGAGGCTTAAAAAAAAAAAGGAGAAAGGAGGAATAGAAGAAATGTGCCAAAATCTTGACTGCAGTTGAAACTAGAAATGGGTATATGAAAGTCCTTTGTATTTATTCCTCTATTTTTGAGTAGGTTTCAAACTTTTTAACGTGTAAGGAAAGAGACATGTGCAACTCTAGGACATCAATGCATCTCTCAAAATCTGGGTTATTGACACTGAGATCTTAACCGTGCGTGCTATCTCAGCAACACCATATAGGATGGGCAGGGCCACTTCAAGTCTCATGCCCTTACTACCTTCTGTACAAGAAGGGAAGCTGGAGGGCACTTGATGTCACGAGCACTGGGTATTCTATGCAAATGATGATCAGTTAATTCTACATCTGAAACTAATAAAAAAGAAAATTCAGGCAGCTCTACAGAAATACCTTTAAAAACCCTAGGATACCAATGGGCAAAGACTATAGATACATAATTCACAAACAAGAAAATGCATATTGCTAATGAACAAGTTACTCATGCAAAGAAATGCAAATTAAAAGGTACAGTGATTTTAAGTATTAGTAAATATTAAAAATAATAAGTTGTTGAATAAAAAAGGGGGAGGGAGTTGAATCCTGGCTTTCTTGTGCAGTGTCCTGAATCCTACCCTAATCTCCCATGGGCGACTGGGGGAGCAAGCACTCCCATGCATCATTCAAGAACAAGAAGGAATTTTCTAGTACGGTGCAGTCTACATTCTAATTGAGAAAGAAACATTTTCCTAAGGTGCAGAAAGACAACTGTGCCAAGGAAGGCATTCTTGACATTACTGTAGGGGGTAGTACATTACAGTGCTCTCCAGGTGCTGCTGATCCCTTCTACAGCAGGGGCTTTGCTCTAGTGACTTAATCAGATAGGTACCTCTTGTGCAAGGACTGTCTATCTCCAGGTAGAATGCAAGTCACCTCTTTTTTTAAAAAAATATATGCAGTTGTGGTTAACATACACAGGACAAAAAATTTACCATTTTAACCATTTCAGTGGACATGAGTTCAAGGGCATTCCGTGCATTGGCATTGTGAGTAACCAATTTCTAGGATTCTTTTTATCTTCCAAATACCCATCCCCTATCCCCTAGCAGCCACCATTCTACCTTCTGTCTCTATGGATTCGATGGCTCTGGGTACCTCCCATAAGTGGAATCATATAGTCTCTTTATCTTTTTGTGACTGGCTTGCTTCTCTAAATGTCCCCAAGGTTCATCCACATAGTGGCGCACATCACAGTTTCCTTCCTTTTTAAGACTGAATCATGCTCCACTGTATGGACAAACCACATCTTGTCCATTCATCAGTCAGTGGACACTTGGTTTGTTCCCACCTTTGGGCTGCTGTGAACATGAATGCACCAAGGTGCTACTTCTTACAATTTAAAGTCTTCTCCCAGGGTTTCAAAGTCCCAGAAACAGCTCTCAGTCCAGGTTTCAGCTCAAGGTGGTGTAAGCCTCTCTTCCTCCAAGAGGTGTCCAGGCTCCCTGCTCCTGAGAGCAAGCCTGTGTGAGAAGGAGGGAACCTGTGCCTTTGCCATGACCTAGCCTGAGCTCTGCTCACTCTCTTTTACCAGGACACTTTATTTTCAAACAGTAAAACATTAATTAATATTTTAAACCCCCCCCCCAAAAAAAAAAAAAAAACCCACATGCTGGCAAGAGGGTAAAAAAAAAAAAAAAGTGGAAATTTGTTCCCTTATTCCTATTTCCCATTCCCTAAGGGATGTTCTCATATCAACAATGTGCATTTTTCCAGAAGAAAGCTTCTGGAAAATATACACATATGCAAATGTGTCTATGTTTGTAGTTTGGTTTGTGTTTTATGAAAGTTTATTTCCTCAGCCAACAATGTTTCCAGTCAGTGAAAAGGTGTTGGATATCTAGGATGTTTCCCATTTTATGCTGTTACAAATAGCGCTAAACGGAGTGTCCTTATGCATATATCCTTGCATATTTACATGAGTATTATTATAGGATAGATATACATTTAAAATTTTGATGGGAATTTAATTTAAATACATCCATACCTACAATTTGGTAGACAGCCATGTTGCCATTCTAAATGATAAGTTACCTGTTAGTTTTTTGTTTTGTTCTGTTGACTATAATTGAGACTCAAGTGTTTACCAGTTAGCTTTGAAGAAAGGTTTGAGCTTATTTTTCCAAGTTTAGGGCATACATTTCAGTCTGTTGATATTTGATCACCAAATATCCTTGTCCTCTCTCCAAGCAAATTGAAATAGCCTGTGCTCCTTAATCAAAACCTTCTTGGAAGGTCTCAGTAAAATTATCAATTTTTACAACTATCGTCTCCTCATTATCTTAGGCAAGTGTAGTGGGCAAAAAGATAGTTGTACATTTCTTCAGGTGGTACATTGCAGGATTTCTTCTTCGAGTTACCAGGAAATATAAAGTTAACCTCGTAAACATTTGCACTTTTATTTTTAAGATTACATAAGTACATATTTTTCAATGCCACGTCTCTTTTTGGGGGGAAAAAAAAAACAAAACTTTTGCCTCCATCCCCTTCTCTTTCTGATTTTTAACTGTTTGAAAAACTACTCATTGCCCAGAAAGATCAAGTCCTGTAAGGCTTTTATGCTGATAAGCCCAGGAGAAAGGTCTGCCCCAAACCGCAATTTTAATTACTTAAGCCACTTGAATGGTCTGTGCATGTCAACCTGGGCAAGGGATTCCGCGATGATGTCTCAGTCACAAAGATACCATCAAATAAAGCAAATTTGTTCATGGCACGCTGATTTGAAAATGAGCCATTGGTGGTCCCCAGCAGCAATCACTACTCAGAGGAGGAGTTCCATGGAGGAAAGACCGTCCACTTCCCGCCTATAGATGTCTGTACTCCTCGGGAACAGAGCAAGCCAGTATCTGAGCAGAGAGAGCCCAGTCCCTCCGGGGCGCCTTCCGCAGGGCTCAGCCCAGAGAACCCGCGGGAAGACCAGGCTCTTCTTTTGTGTTTCCTGTGTCCTCTCCGGGCGTGTCTGCGGCGTGCAGAGGCGCTTCGGTACTGGGGGAGGGCGGGAGCGGCCGCGGCTCCGGGAGGGGCGGGCGGCGGGCCTGCTGGGGAGCTGGCGCTGGGAAATGCTCGCTGCTTCTGCGCCTATTGATTTGCCTCCCTCGGAGGATTCCAGGGGCACAGTGACCCTCCCAGCCGCCTGTCCCTCCCTTCCCGGCTCCCGCCCTGCCCCTCCCCGAGCAGGAGCCTAACGTGGCGGGGCTGCGCTCCTCCTCCCTTTCCTCCGGCTCCGGATTCCTGAAGTTCTTAGGAGAAATAAGGTAGCCGCGGAGACCACAAGGAAGTTGTGACAGCTCCCGGCGGCGCACCCCTCTCGCCCGAGCCATTACCTCGCCTTAGGAGTCGCCCGCTGACACGCTGAATGAAGCCAGCCTGCCGGGATGGGCCACTGCTGCTCCAAGCCTTATGACTGCCGTCAGTGCCTGGACAAGACGGTACTTTGCCTTCCCTTCCCCTCCTCTCCCCTCCTCCTTTGATAGAGCAGAAAGCCTCAGCCACCACCTCTGTCTCTCTCCCCTCGCATGTGTGTGCGCTTTGTTGGTGAGCCTGAGGCTGCTGAATTATGAGCGCCGTTGGCAGAAACAGTAGTCTCACCTACTCTGCAGTGCCTTACATAATTCTCTATTCCTACGGTCTCAAATGCAGCTGTTGCATTTGCCCGAAAACAGCAGGGCTCCACACCAACATCTTGAAATCCAGACTGCCAAGAAATCCTTGGAATTTTCCTAATGCATTTTAATGTACCTGCGAAACCTAAGACGTTCCCGTGGGGAATTTAGATCAGCTAGACGAGCTTCTCTTGGCCAACTGCTAACTTTGAAAGTTTGCCACTCTTTTTTACGAACAGCATCTAGCCTTGTAATTTATATTCTTAATATCAGAGAAGAAAGCACCAGTACTGTTGTCCTCGCTGTACTTCTTTGCATCACATCGGGGTGAATAACATAGAGGTGACACCTTAAGGAGCCCCAGAGTCCGAGGGTGTGTTCAAGTCTTCACTGGAAGGAAAATGCACAGCCAGGGACCTAAGAATAGAGCGGAAGCAAGTGAGAACTGTATGACAATTCTAACACAAAGCCTTCCTTTGCTTTTGACATTTGCCTGCGAGCTTGCAGAGAGGTTGGGGGATGCTGTTAATTTCACTACTAGAAATATGTTGGCACGAAATCTCATCTCTGTGATTTTTTTTCTCACATACCTTTGGATTTCTCCAAGATGCATGGAATGGGACTTAATAAAGGGTTGAAATTGCCTCTTCTCTACCCACATGGGCATCGGCTATGTAGATAGCTTGAGATATAGTGTGTGACCAGGTGAAGGAAAATAGATAGCTTAATATAAAACTCATTACAAGGAGGTCACTTGGGAACATCCTCGTTATCAGTTCTATTCATGAACTTTGACCTAGGAAAATTGCACTGATATTTTAAAAGTTATCCTATGCTTTCGTTCCAATAGGGGTAACTATTTCAATGGATTTTGCTTTTACTACCATGAGTATGAACTAAAATATTTATATACACATTTATGAGCTTTTAACAAAATAGAAATAAAAGACACTTGCACTCAATTATCTGCAAATTCAGTATTGAAGCGACTAAGCCCTTTTTCAAGAGAAGTGGTCACAGAAAGGTGTTGAGGGACGCTTTGTCACCGTAGTTGTAATAAAAGGGAAGGATTTGCTGCAAGTACAACAGTATTATAATGGTTATATTCCCAAGTCATGGTTCAAAAGTTTTAGAAATAGAAGCTGCAATCTGCAGGCCTTCTTTGAGAAAATATAGTTTAAAGTGAATCTGTCCTCCTTCTGTGTTTCAAATCAAGTCCTTGAAAAGAATCATCCCATGTCATTCTTTAATTTGGAGATTTTGGAAGCCAGTTAAATAGTATGTCTTCTCTTCATCAGTGTGATGTTTAAGTGGCTTTTAATGTTTTAACTTTGAAACTTCAAACTTAATGCAAATTACTCTTTCCTGATGAAAACTTTAAAACTGCATCTATCAGTATATGTCCTGACTTCCCTTTGCCATAGTTCTGAGCAGTGTCCCTAGGGGAGGTATTGAAACTATACATTTGTAGGTGCTCACCTTAGGAATTGAGGATTTTCTTTCTTTTTTTTAAAAAAAGGATTTTATTTATTTATTTGACAGAGAGAAACACAGCCAGAGAGGGAACACAAGCAGGGAGAGTGAGAGAGGGAGAAGCAGGCTTCCCGCTGAGCAGGGAGCCTGATGTGGGGCTCGATCCCAGGTCTCCGGGATCATGACCCGAGCCGAAGGCAGTTGCTTAACCAACTGAGCCACCCAGGCGCCCCGGATTTTGTTTTTAAAATTTAAAAAGTCATTGTTTTATTTAGTCGACTGCCTGTAAGGGTACCTTCGCAGGCAGTATGCCAAAATCATCTGTTTATTCAGAGATTACCTACTGGGTCAGGTGTTGGATGCCGAGAGAATTATGGGATTCCACTCTTGTCTCCAGTTTCTTTAAATCCCAAAGTAAAATCCATCGGTCTGTTAATTAGCTCGAACAATGCCAGCATCAACATTTCAGAGGCCGGATGAAATTATTGATAAATCTTGCTTCCTTTAGAGCAGCCTAATAAACTTGTAAAAAGAAAAAGAAAGAAAGAAACATTATCTCAGAACTTTATATGGGTACAAAATATAAAACTTAATTTTGAGAACTCAATTTTGAACTGTAAAAACATTTTTAATTAGAGAGCCACTTAAAGGCGTTCTGGAGAGAGTCGTGGGACAATTAAAGATACATTTAAGTAATAGTTTCAGAGATGAGGCTAAGAACTGGAAACCAACCCAAAGATGCTTCTTTCACATTCATTTACCAGGAGAAACTATAGAATCTTGCCTGAAGTATAACATAAATAAAAATGTGTTAAATGAACAAATGGTTTTTTAAAGCTGATTGTGCTTGGTGTATTTTCAGGTTTTCAGAAAACCTCTTCACTGACAATATTTATTGCTGGTTTACTGTATTTACAAGATTTGTTGCCCAGTTATTTGGGGGGGCTGTCAAAGAATTCTCAGAAGGGCACAACCTGTCCCATGGAGTTTACCAGTTAGTCGATGGGTTGTACTTCCATCTTTCCCAGAGAAATTACATGCTGGGGAGGCAACAGTAACACCTGTGGACCAATTAACAAATTAGTAGAAGACTGGAGTATGAACATGAAAGTCATGTGATACTGACCCTACCTGTTTCTGGAATCCAGTGAAAGGAGAAATACATGCTGGAATCTTAAGCAGTTTCTTGGAAAAAATGGAACATGAACTGCACTTTGAGGAATGGGGTGGAGTTTTAATGAACTGTGTGAGGAACAGGAATGTAATTCTAAGCAAGTGCATGAGTGAAGGTACTTTAGCCCCGCTTGATGAAAGATGAGAATAAACACAGTGGGAAACCCAAGCACATAGGGAGTGTGGGGAAATATTTTCCAGGCTGAAAGCCAGACCCAGGTTTTTTAACTTGAGTTATAAGCAATAGAAATCCATCTTGGGATTTTGAACAGAGAGGCAATCTGTAGAAAGACTCATTCTGTAGGTATTTTGAAAAGAAAGATGTGACCAGGGAATGCCATTGGAACACGCAGATGGCTTTCCACGTCTGGGTCCAGGATCAGGCCATCACTTCTGCACATACAAAAACTCTTTACCCTTAACCTTCCAGAGCTGATCATTCTTAGGAGCATTGAGTTATTGAGAGAAATAAACTCTATGCAAACTAGAGTAACAACTCATTATTTAATGATAAGAAAGGTCATTGACAAGCAAACAAATGATAACAAGCCTGAGAAACACGTATTTCTTTCTAAAGTCAAAAATCCAGCTTCATAAGAAGCTTTCATGAGAATGGAATCTGAGCCAGCAAGTTATGGTCTTTAGGCATTCAGTGACCTCAAAGCCTACGTGTCTGTGTCCCATCACCCCTCCAACCGGAATGATTTTCACCTGCTTTGGTGACTGCCTCTTCTAAGCTCCTTTCCCCCCCTCCAGAAATCACCTTGTCTTGCTGACTTAGGTACTGTTCTATCCCCTTGGGGGTTACTTTGCCTATCTCTACCCTAACCTTATATGTGTTGATTATAATCACAAAGGCTGGTTTTATTAACCATTTATTTTCTCTAAATTGTTGGTGGGGTGTGAGTTGGGAGAAGGCACCTCACTGTTCTTTCCAGGCATCTGGTACCTGACAGTAATAAATTTGGGAAGGTGTTGAGATAAAATCTAGGAAGGTCAAGAAACTTCTGTAGTGATATGCAAATGGTTTAAAAATCATGACACTGGCTAGTTTTCCTTTCTTTTGCTTGCTCTGAGATCCAGAATGTCCCAGCATTACTTCTTTGGATTCACATTCCTTCACCTTGGGCCCCAAAGACTGTCCTTTCTAGTTGTTGATGAGTAATCCAGGTGGGGTACAGCATTGCCTTATTAAGTATGGCGTCTTAGGAAGCTAGATGTTTTGTAATCACCAATACACAGGAAAAAGGCTAGGCTGATGCACCCTAAGTTTATTCTTTCTGATTTCTTTTAAAACAAGATGTGGCTTTGCTCATTCTTCACACAAGTAGACACTGACATGTAATTAAGAGTATTAAATGTGAGTGATATTTTCCCTTGACCGTTTTATATTAAATTTTATTGCAGAGTAGAAAAGCAGATACAAAAATACAGTGGCCCATGTTAATTATATGTGAAAAAAAATACTTATAGACCAAGCCAAAGCAGGGCATCAGTGATGCCTTAAAGCCATAATAACTGAAATGAAAAACAAAAGGTCAGCCCACCTCCCAAAGGAATTTTCTGCAGAGCTATATTATGAGTCTGGCCAATCTTCTCAGTATTAATATTGAAAATGAATGCAGCGTTCATAAAAAGTGATATGAAAATAACACAGAAGACTTATATGTTCTGTTGATGTCACCTTGTGGCTGGTTCATTTTGAAATACAAAAGAAAATATTTCCCTAGGAAAACAAAGTTCTGTCACGTAGAGTTAAACCCTACCCTGAACTCATGGAGCTCTGGGTGAAAAGCAGTAAGGATACTGGGAAGAATGAAAAACTCCTTAACCTCTTTGTAATTTCATGTGTCTGTACGTCACTTTGAATTTCAGAAATTCACAATAAAAAGGATCTGGAAGTTTCTTCAAATAGCAGAATTCTATAGACTTCTTATTTATTTCTCTGTATGGTTCTTGTGTTTAGCCTGTGAAAAGGTGGCCCAGCTTACATGGTTGAATTGATTTTATCTGCAATGACTCCAGGGAAGGCTAAAAAGATAGGAAAAATGAAAAATTATTTGGGAGTCTGTGGGCTTACATGTATGTATTTTTTTAGTGTGAGAGTGTGTGTGTGGGGGGTGTGTTTGGGTGTGTCCCTCATTTTAAAAGAAAAATCTGGTAGGGAAGAGACAGCTGATCCAAACACTCAGAACTGCAGTGAATTTTATGAAATTGTCATCAGTCCCCTTGTAGCTGATGAAGAACTCCTTCAGGGAGAATCACAGGTCAGAGGCAAGAACAAGGTGAAGAAAAGAGAAGGACCCGTATGATGGGTTGACAGCGGTTCCCAGAAATAGCCTCCAGTGCTGCTTTGTGTCATGGTCTTCCTGGCTCTAACCTGGGGGCTCTCACATTCCTCCTGTGTGTTCATCCTCCAGCTCCGGAATTCTCCTGAGACAGCCGTGCTGGCTGGAGTTCTATTGCATTGTTTTATGATTGCTTCTTCACTTACTGACTCTCTGGGAGACTCTTCAACTCCTTGAAGGTGGAAATATCTCACCTGGTGTGTCTGCCTGGCACATAGTAGGCACTGAATAAATCCGTGCTGTTTTGTACGACTTCCCTATTTCTGGATTGACTAGCTGGGGTGAAGATATCTCACGTTCCCCCAAACACTTTGGTAAAAAGCAGAATGTTCTGTTGGTTTCTGATTCAAGGAGGAGCTTAGGTGACTGATGCCCAAGGGAAGAATTTCATGGGTGATGCTAACAAGGAGTGGCATTTTCACTGTTACCACCAAGTTCGCTTGGGCGGCATCAGACACCTGAACAGATAACTCCCGTTGACCAAGCACGTTAAAAAAACCAGCATGTGACGGGCTGGCTTGGGGCTTGGCCACACACTGGGTTACTTGAAGCTAGTGGAATGATTTGCTGGTTATGTGTTTTGCCAGGCTTGTGTCCCTAGGAAAGATTGAAGGTGGCGTTCCCCCAAGATCCGGAAGCACCTTAGCACGGAGAGCCACATGTGAGAAGAAATATAGGCTTCACTGTAGCCGACTTGCGGTGATCTGTTCCGGGCTAGAGGTAGAGGGGGAGAGTTGGATGTTCTATGGGGATCGCTCATCTCAGATCCTATCTGTGAATACAACCGGCCACACTAAAGAGAATAGAGAACTCAGTGTGCAAAAGAGAGGTACGTGACCAAATAAAAGAGGAGGCTAAGAAGGCACAGCTGTTGGTGTGGGGCTTAAATTACTGTTCCCCAAGGGTTTATTTCCAGTTAAGCCAGTCATAGAGTAAACAGTAATTGTAGAGGAATGGGTTTTTAGACTCGGCGATTTCTGGACAATATCACTGGGATAGTTTGGATGGTTAATACTAAAAATACTCTATTTTTAGCCCTTTGGAGTGAAAGCGGGAGCTCATGTGCTTGGCACCAGTTAGGAATTTTCCACTCATTCCCCATGTAGGGAAGCACTGATCTCACATTGGGCCGTCGGAGGAGGCCGTGCTCATATTTCAGTCATCCTATCGTGTCATCACGCTGGACTGGCTTAGGTTGGGGAGCGAAGGGGAACAGTGTCATGAGATCCTTTCAAAGGGAGTCTTTGGGGTGGCCTTCCTCTTGGGTATTCAACAGAACCTGTAGGCCTTGCACAAGCACTGCTGGAATCTGTTGAGCCATGATGGATGGAAGGGTAACTTAGAGGCAGGTGGAGAGAAAGGAAGGTTTCTTGAGGTTCCCTTCTTACCCTAAGGAAGTCCTCATTGTTGACTCGCTCCATCATGGGGCAGCATTATGTCATTCTGCAGGAAGCAAAAGGTGACTTCACTGATGCGGAAAATTCATAAATTAGAAGAGTTGGTATCATTTCAAAAACAAGCACTTAAGAAGGAAGGACTGCCGCCAATCTGCACAGGCTGGCCTGAGCGAGCGGCGCTGGGCTGAGCCAGCATCTTTAGGAGGAATGTGTTAGCAGGCCACCAGAAGGGGTTAGGGACAGCTGATGGGGAAAGGAGAACAGCTACCCAATCAGAAGTTACAGCCCCCAGGACGCTGTACTAGACAGGTACTGGCATGCGGCCAACAAATCAATACCATAGAGATGTGTTGGTAGTTGCAATGGTAGGATGGATGTGATCGTAGCCAAGGAATATTTTTTTTAAAGTAGTCGGGACCTGACACTGACTCACTCAAAGTTACATATGAAAACTCTGTGTTCCTATCCCATATGACGGTCCGTGCAATTTGGATCCTGATGCTATGTCTATATAAGCATGGGTAGGAGGGGGTCCTCCTCCCACGGTGTTAGTGCTTGGCAAAGAGTGTGGACTCTGGCTTCCCCGTTTCCTAGCCAGTCTTGCAGGGGCCGGTGGCTTAGCCGTGGAGCCCCAGTTGCATCCTTCACACAGGAAAATAGAACCCAGGGCCCACTTGACAGCATTTGGAAGGCAAAGCGAGGTGAAGAGCTTATCAGCACTCTGCCTGGCGTGGGTAAAGGGTTTGGAAAGATTCACACTAATATTAGTGTAGTAATTAGCCAGACCTTACCAGAGTTTAGCTGTTCTCCTTGACATTGACATCAGGTTTGTTGCTGAGCTTTGGCAGTTGATCAGCTGTTCCTTAGTGCGCCCCTTGATGACTCTAGTTTGAATCTGGTTGATGTTATAGGCTACGCTTGCAAAAGTTTGGCAATGTGGGTGGAGTCGGGTTATCTTCCTTCAGTCTTCCCCCTCGCTGGCTCCCAAAATGGAGATGATGCAGGATCTGTAGTCTCGCCTGCCCCTGCCTGTTTCCCTTTCCATCTCTCTTCTCTTCCCATCCGCTCCCTTTCTTTTCTTGCTTCTTATAGTCTCTAGGTGTATTTTTCCTAAAGCAAAGATGGGTGGGGCAGGCCTGGCAGCCAGTAACCTAGCTTTTCATCAAAATTTCAAGTCTGAAGGTCACCTGCATCCTCTGCTACATCAGCTCTGTCTCCAGCTGAGGCCTGTCCTCCTTACTGGGCCTCTCAGCACTGCTTCCCCAAATGTCTTATTTTCCTGTGGCTGGAAAGTACAGAGGGATCTATTGTAATTTGGGAGATTGCTGGGCAGGACACCGTTAATATCCACCCAGGGCTTCTTTCCCTGGGGCCAGGGGGGGCCGGTGCAACTGTTGGGAGCTGGGGGAATGGTTGGCTCATGAAAGCATTAGAAATTAGAGTTGGTTTGTTGCATTTTAAGTTCTGGTTGTTCACTGCCTAACCTCATCTAAGTCTGTATCTTTCCACCATCTCACTGTGAATACTTTAATAATGCTCTTTTGGGCTGATAAGTACAGTATAGTTAACCCTTGAAGAATGCAGGGATTGGGGTACTGACCCCCTACACAGCCAAAAATCTGTGTATAACTTTTGACTCCCCAAAAACTTAACGAGTAATAATCCACTGTCGACCAGAAGACCAGAAGCCTGATAATGGTTGATTAACACATATTTTCTATGTTATATGTATTAGATAATGATATTTTTATAATACACTAGGGAAAAGAAAATACTGCTTAAAAACATCACAAGGAAGGGATGCCTGGGTAGCTCAGTTGGTTGAGTATCCGACTCGATTTCTGCTCAGGTCTTGATCTCAGGATCATGAGATCAAGCCCTTCCTTGGGCTCTACACCCAGCGGGGAGTCTGCTTGAGGATTCTCTCCTTCTCCCTGTGCCCATCTGCCCCCTGCATGCATTCTCCGTCCCTCTGTCTCTCAAATAAATAAATAAATCTTTTGTTTTAAAAAAAAGGTTAAAAAATAAATAAATGAAAATAAATTAGAAATCCCAAGTACAAGGGCGCCTGGGTGGCTCAGTCATTAAGCATCTGCCTCCGGCTCAGGTCATGTTCCCAGAGTCCCAGGATCGAGCCCCACATCGGACTCTTTGCTCGGCAGAAGCCTGCTTCTCCCTCGGTCACTCCCTCTGCTTCTGTTCCCTCTCTAGCTTTGTTTCTCTCTGTCAAATAAATAGATAAAATCTTTAAAAAGAAAAGAAAAGAAAAGAAATCCCAAGTAAAGTACTGTACTGTATTTATCAGAAAAACTTCCAGTGGAAAAGTGGACGCACATGGTTCAAAGCCGTGTTGTTCAAGGGTCAGCTTTATTTCTCTTCTCTGGCTGCACTTAGGAACTGAGGATTAAAATTCTTCTTCTTTTTTTTGAAGATTTTATTTTTTAAATTAATCTCTACACCCAACATGGGGCTCGAACTCACAACTCCAAGATCCAGAGTCACATGCTCTACCAACAGAGCCATCTAGGCATCCCAAAAAATTATTCTTGATAGTAAAAACAAGTTAACTTTTTCACTAGTTTAAGATTATTTCAGGTACAGAGAGGATTAGCATGGCCCCTGAGCAAGGATGACATGCAAATCTTTGATGCACTCCATAGTAAAAAAAAAAAAGAAGAAGAAGATTATTTCAGGGTAGATACTGAAATTTAGCCTCTCTGGAATACCAGATTTTCTTAATTTGTAGTAACAAGTTGAATGCCAGGCGGCCACATTATGCTGTGTTAGAACAAGCATAGAAAATCCCTGTGAGAAGTAGGGTAAATTGAGGAGGGAAACGAAACATAAGAGACTTTGGACTCAGAAACAAACTGAGGGTCTTGGAGGGGAGGAGGTGGGGGGATGGGTGAGCCTGGTGGTGGGTACGGAGGGAACGTATTACATGGAGCACTGGGTATGGGGCATAAACAATGAATCTTGGAACACTGAAAATAAATTAATTAATTTTTAAAAAATGAAAAAGAAAATTCCTGTGATCTGTATGATTGAACTCTTTCCCTGTTAACCAGACTTAAAACTTAGAATAGAATCAGGGCAGAGCCAAGAAGGTATCTTTTTTTTTTTTTTTTTTTTTTTGAGAGACAGAGAGAGAGAGAGAGAGCATGAGTTGGGGGAGGAGCAAAGGAAGAGGAACAAACAGACTCTGGGCTGAGCCTGGAACCCCACACAGGGCTTGATCCCAGGACTCTGAGATCATGACCTGGGCCAAAATCAAGAGTCGGATGCTTAACCGACTGAACGACCCAGGGGCCCCAAGAAGCAAAACAAAACAAAGAAACAGAGCCTAAGAATACACCTATTCGAAATACATTTAGATCCTTAATATGGAGAAGCCCCTAGTATCTATAGGATATTTCCAGTTGCAAATGAAAGGGAAACAAGAGAGTTAGAATAACAACTAATATTTATACAGATCTTGCTAAGTGTCAGAGAGTCTTCTAAGTACTTTGCATATATTAATTTCTTCAGACCTCATAATGACCGTGTGTGGTGGGCATGACATAGAGAGAGCATTGCTTAGTGATTAGGGAAACATCTGCCCTCAGTTGTGATTGCTAGCCTTCGAATTCAGGAAAGGCAAAGATACTCTTGGCTGGGATGGAGGGAATGAGACTTCATGAATAAGATGGGGGTCCTCCGTCGTTCAAAGGTTATATTATTGCTACATTATTCTTTTAAAAAAATCCATAAACTAAGAATTGTTGATGCCTGCGACTATAGTGACTCTCAGTCTATTACGCAAATAGAGTTTTACTTCGGTATTGGGAAATTATGACATTGCATACCAAACACCCTTTGGATGACCTGGGACCGTCCATCCCATGACCCAAAGTAGCACAGATGTCACCCAGATGTAGATGCACCAGCCACAGACACGAGATTGTGCTCGCTGCTGATTTCCACTGGACACAGGCTCTTTGGAGGGGCGGCACTCGGAGTCAAAGGAGGTTAAGAAAGAAAGGCTCTGAGGATATTCATGCTAGCTATCTGGTACATATTCCAGCTTCACTTCCCTTTTGGGAAATTTTTGCTCTGGGAGTACATTCTACAGAAGGAAGAGACTTTCTGAGAAGGCCTACATTTTTGGTATTTCTAACGTAGAAAAGATTTATATAGCGCACCTTTCCTCATGATTATTAGGAACAGCGAAAGCATAATACATGGCACTATTTCTGGTGACTCCGTAACCTAGATTACAAATTTAGCATATCTTCAGGTACTCCTGTTTTATGTCAGGAAAGACATAGGATCTGAATACAACTTAGCAGTCATTTAATTACAAATGGCATCCTTTGCACGGAAGAGCATTTCAAGTGAGACTTTTCCTCTTGTTCCTTCTAGTGACGCAGAGAGTACAACAAAAAACTTGGAAACCTTGAATGTTGGTGTTGGTCTCCTTACAAAGAAAAATGTTTCATGTTAAGTTTTCTGTTCATTATTTATTAGGTAGCTGACCGTGTTTGTATGGACAAAAGGGTAAGTGTAAGGGGACAGACGATAAAATAAGCCTTTTCCCCTCAGAGACATATGACATGGATGTCTTCATGGTCAAAAATCTCCTACTAGCGACAACGATCAACAGTGTGCAGTAGTACCTACCCGGCGGTTGCTGTGCAGGGCGATGTATTACAAGAGAGCAATACAGAGAAAAGCACAAGCAGGGGTATTATTATTATAGTGCAAGCTTTGCGATTTGAATGTGATACAAATGAATGAGTCAGACTCTGTTTTGTGATTTTTTTCCTATGCTTACACAATGAGAAAATTATCTCCTTAAGGGCTAGACTTATAAATATTTGCTAATATGATGCATTAATGAAACATGTGAAAATGCTTACCTAGCATAAAACTAGGGGACTCTCAGTATCCATTTTGTCTTCGCAGAATGAAAGTGCCCTTGCGAAAGAAAAAGAACTGTCAATCGAGCTTGCAAACATCAGGGATGAAGTTGGTAAGTAGGGCATTGACAAAGAGGAGCGTAAAGACTGTCTTTTCCTCATACCTGTGAATGTGTGTAACAAAAGCAGTTATGTCTCGTGTAATCAGCCAGGGCAGGGCTGCCTGGAAAAATGAAGCATCTTCCCCAGCACAGCGGTGGGGTGTGGAACCCTTGCAGGGAGCCGTAATTTTTACGTCTCTGTTATAAGGACAGCTTCATAAACAGTTCACGGTGGAAATAATCTAGCCTCGACTCTGCTCTTTGCAGACGGCTGTTCGCACATCCGTCTGCGAGGTGTGCTGGGAGCAGTGCCCCTCCATCTAGGTATCCCCAGGGCAGGCAGAGCTCCAAAGGAAGCTGCAGAGTTTTGCTGAGCACCATGAGGTGCTCTCTGCAGGCTCTGCAGACACTCCAAGGCTTCCTGCTACCATATACCTTGCCATGAAACACGCTATGATATAGAGCGAGATCAGAGACATAAGCCTTGATGGATTGAACATGCTAGGGTTTATGCCGGAACTCCTAGTCTTTGGCTAGTTTATGGGTTAGCTCACTCTGAACCATAAGAGACCTTGAAGATGACAGGATGATCCCCAGACCAGGGGTGGCCGAGAGATGAACCTTAGAGGCTTTCACCTCTAAGCCAAAAAGCAGACCAAGCATTTTCCATGTTCCAATTTTTTTTTCAAGGTTCTATTTATTTATTTGACAGAAAAAGAGAGCATAAATAGGCAGAGCAGCAGGCAGAGGGAGAAGCAGACTCCCTAATGAGCAGAGAGCCCCCCACCTCACACAGGACTCGATCCAGGGACCCTGGGATCATGACCTGAGCAGAAGGCAGCTGCTTAACTGACTGAGCCACCCAGGTACCCCTCCATCTCCCAATTTCTTGACCCCGTCTGTCTCTTGGGGATCTGTTCTTCTGTCTCCCCAGGCATCAGTCAGCAAAGGTGAAATTAGGATGGCCTTTTCCCCCTGGCCTGCTCTCTTCTCTTTACAGAGAACACTTCACCTCCTTCCCATATGGTCCCGCAGGCGGCCAGCCAAGTGCAGGTGTGGCTCCCTTCATGAGTGAAGGGACAGGATGTGAACAGTCCCAGCCATCCTTGACAGGTGGCTCCACACCTTTTCCTTCAGGCCAGACATGCAAATAGGCCTTGAATCTGAAGACCACACTTCCCTGGAGTACATGGGCCCAAGGAAGTGTAGTGGACCCCATAGAGATTTCCAAACACAGTTTCCCTTCCTCTCCTCCCTTTATTTTTTAAATTGAGGGCTTTTCTTCGCTGTGAGTTTCCTGACTTCTGTCACTGAGATAGGTCAGTGATAGGCTTTTCCCCCCTCTAGGGAGAGCAGGTCTCTGTGCGAAAGCTATAAAGAACATTCCTCTCGAGCAGCAAGACTACCCCAGCAGCAGGGACCCCCGCTGCCTGCCATCCTAGGACCAGGAACCCCAGTACCTGAGCCCGGATGTGGGTTTCCTGAGGGAGGCCTGCAGAGCAGAGGGGAGTTTGTGAGAGGGGCTCCCAGGAGGCTGAGGGCCACGGGTAGGTGTGTTTCTCGAATGAGTTTTTAGGTTGTCTGAGATTTAGTGATTCTGAGCATCAGCTTTGCAGGCCAATGGCCCAAGTTCAGGTAGCACAAGCTGGCTGAGCTCTCTGTCCCTCCGTTCCCCTTCCTAAAAAGGAAAGTCGGTTAAAGAGGATAATGCTGATGAAGCAGCCTGTGAAGGAGACTCTCTTAACTATTAGGCGTGTAGCATCTTGAATCTGAAAATAGAGGACAAAATCTTCCAGTGTCACCTGAATTTCTCCCCAGAGGGATGTCTGCACCCCCACAGATAGTCTTTGGATCTGAGTGTACACCCTGATCCGACCAGATAAGTTGTGTCCCATCCAGTGCCGCTTTCATGAAGCCTCTGAAGGCAGCAGGGACCACGCAAGGATTACACTGAGTTTTTGTATTTAAGTCTCATTTGATGTCTGCATTTGTGCTAAGAATAGAACCAGAAGTCATCTGCCAAATGAATCAACAGTGGGGTGAGGTGGGGGGCAGAAGGCCTTGCGTGCAGCCAGGCCTGGACCATTCCAGCCAGCACTCAGCCCAGCGGATGCTTTAGCCACAGCCTCCTCAGCCACTACAGGGCCTGCCTGTGTGGGAGAAGGCAGACGAGCGGCGCGGGGGCTACGGCCAACGCGAAAGCCCCTGACTCTCAGATCTTGGCCAGCAAGAAACACCCCTGAAGGGAAAAGGAATTAAGCTTCTAAAGTTGATTTTAGAATGGTCATCTAGGAAGAGAGATGGGCAATCCTATCTCCTTACCAGAAGCCCTACCCTTCGTTAGACCCCTGTCAGCAGATTCAGTTGGGGGGGCGCTGAAGTGGGGGATCGTGAGGGGCCAAGAGGGGCAGCAGGGAGGAGGCTGGCGGGAGCTGGAATCTCTACATGTTGTGAAGTCAGACACGGAAGAGGAGGAAGCAGAAAACAATCAGAATGGTTTTGAAGCATTACTGCAGAACCCAGAACAGGGCTGGCCTGTGCCCCAAATCTAAACATTCCTGCTCAAACTTGTCGTATTTGAACCCTGAATTCCACCAATATCTCCTCATAAGTACACATCAGTTGTTTACATCCTTGGTGGGAATAAGTACAATCAAAGGCTTTTAGTATCTTATCAGAATCAGCTTAACTGGGGGCTGGGGAGGGGGCTGGGGGTGGGGGGCGGATTCTCACCCCTGGGGCAAATTAGAATCACCTGCAGTGCTTTTTAAAATAACAGTTCCTAAGACCTCTAGGACAACAAAATCAAAATATTTGAGAATGGGGCCTAGGTATGTGTTTTTGGTTTTGTTTTTGTTTTTTCTAATTCCCAGAAGTTAACGGTGAAATTTGAGAACCAGTGAACTGCATTGAAGGAATGGGGCTTTTGATGTGGGTCAGGGACAAAGGGAGCATCAGGGAATCTAGGGCGGTCTTGGGAGGCGGAGATCCCCCCAGTGGAGGGCTTTGGACAGTAGGAGGGCCTAGGGAGAGAAGCCCAGGTGGGAGGGGAAAGGGTACAGAAAGGAAAGGGGCAGAGGGCAAAATCCACCTGCTCTGAAAGTGTACATGGAGTTGGCCTGAATCCTAGAAAAAAGGGAGGGATATTCTCCTCCTTTCTTCACCTTGACTTGTCAGGCTAGGGCTGTCAGTCTCTGAGTCCCCTTCTGACTAGAGTAGAGGGGCTTTCGGGAACCAACCATAGAAACTAATCCCCTGGTGTGTTTGCCCACACACTTCATATTTACAACACATTCCCAATTGTGACATGTCTGGTGGAGCTACGACAGAATCTTCTAGAAGGTGGATATTTCAAATAGTGCCCTGGTCAGAGGCTTTGATGTGTATTATTCCACACTGATGGAGAATCCTGATTATAGTAGGTGTCTGTTTCTTTGTTTTGAGTAGAATTTGCTGGCACTTAATTCACGTAAACTTTGAGAACATCCCCTAATGGGTGGTGTTTTCTGACATCAGGTGTGTGGAAGGTTTTTCCACGCAGACAACCAAGCCTCGAGAACAGGTAGGTGTCCAAAACTGAACTCACTTCTAATACTAATTGTCCAGAGTTAGGGCAGTCCCACAGGCTAAGGGCCAGTCTCAAAAGACTCACCCCACTTCAGATGATAGTCACACGCTCCAGGGGCCACCAGTACTTCTAAACAACGGGCTTCAAATCCAGGGATGCTCATTACCCTCTTCACAGGTCCTATAATTCACCAGAGTGACTTACAGAACTCAGAAAAACCATGTGACTTGCGTGTATTAGAAAGACGCAACTCAAGAACGACCACATGTGAGACTTGCATAGTTGCATAGGATGAGTATTTGGGGCCCAGAGGTAGGGGGCCAGGAGCCTCCGTGTCTTCCCCAGGTGGGTTACTTTGGCAGCTCTTGGATGTGTTCATCAACCTGGAAGCTCTTGAGATCCTCTGTTCAAGGGTATCTATAAGCCAGTCTCCAGCTTCCCCTCTCCCTGGCTGGGTTATGGAACACCTAGGATGTACAAAGCACAGGCCAGGCCAGGCCACCATGGATGGTGGGGCCATTTGTGCCCTGCAACGGGCCATCCCACTTCATGGAGAATGACATGCACCTGCATTTTAGCCACTCATCAAGCCCTGTGCCTACGCATGGGGCCTCCACCACCCAGAGGAAGGAGCCCTTTCTTCTGATTCTCACAAAGGCAGCATGAGGGCTAGCTGTGACTCACTGGTATCCTCAAGGAGCTTATAATCGAAGCTCCATGTAGGAGGGGCTGCCTGAGATGGACTTTGCGGGATGACTAGGATTTGAATAGATGCCTGCAGGAAGGGAAAGAGAACAGTTCTTGGGAGCCTACCGATTCCTGCTGTCCCAGTGAATGTCAAAGCACAGGCCTGGCCCACCTCCCTCCCTCCCTCCCTCTGCACACCTATGGAAAGAAAAAGTCAACTTGTATCCTCTCTCCTTGATAAATAAGAAAGAGAGAGAGAGAGAGAAAGGGAGGGAGGGACGGAGGGAAAGAGAGAGGGACGGAGGGAAGGAGGGAGGGAGGGAAGGAGGGAAGGAGGGAAGGAGGGAAGGAAGGAAAGAAGGAGGAAGGAAAGAAAGGAAGGAAGAAGAAAATCTTCCCACAGTTATCATTTAATAGTTATAAAACATTTAATTATGCTGATAAAGTAGAAGAAGCTACACCTCCCCTTGGAGTACTTAGGTTTTCCCCACTTTTTGCTATTATTTGAATTTTTATGCAAATTACTATTTTCCTCATGTCATTTTCTTGGGAATATATTCTCAAAGTGTGGACGAATCGTTTTGATAGAAGTTCATGTTTTTTCTAAACTCATCTGTATGTGAGAGATCCTTGATAGTTATTCTACAAATCAAGATAAAAGATTATGGTGGATTTAATCTCAGTCTAGCGAGGATTGCCTTATAAAGAGGAAATTACATCAGTATTTGTCTCTGCCCTCTCCCTCCTCTCTCTTCCTCCTCCTCTGTCTCCCTGTCTCTCTCTTCTCTCTCTCTCTCTCTTTCTCTCTCTCTCTCTCTCTCTCTCTCTCACACACACACACACACACACACACACACACACACACACACACTCCTGAGAAGAAACCCATAATACCCAATTATGTACCACAGTAAAGTTTGGGATGGAGTATTCTGTGGTCTAGGAGTCAAGCCCCTGTGGAGTGGCTGAAATTGCTGTCACCTGTGTTATGCCATGTCTCCTGTGGATGTGGAGACAGGAATGGCAGGTCATCCTCCTCTTGGAAGCTTCTTATCCTTGAGTCACCCTTCAGGGACTATGGCTCTTACCTTGTGTTTGGAGCTGACCTTAGCTGGGTCTGTCCTTGGAAGAGCCACACTGCAGTGATTGTGGAATGAAGGGCATTTTAGGTCTCCAGGGGCCAGAATCCAGCACCGCATCAAGGGAAAGAGGAGTGAGGAGACTAGATATAGACATAATATTTGATTTTTTAATTACTTTCATTCCCAGAAAATGTAGTTCTTAAAATATAAAGCTTAAGTTTTAGATAGAGTGGTTCTCTCCAAATTTGGAAGTCAAATAATGAATAATTGAAGGGTCATGCTTATATTTGTAAATGCTGTAATAGATTTATAAGCCATTCTTCTTAGACACAGATTATTTTCTTTCAAGATCTTATGCTTCAAGTTGTCGGCCACCGTTGAGTGGGTATTTATGGTCCCCTCTCCAGCAAAGCTGCCTTTTAGGAAACCTGAACCTTAAAAAAGTATGAATTATTTAAAAACGTATCTATGAATTAGATGAACTCCACCAGATACAGAAAACATATGCCATGCATGGCTGGCTTTAACCTGAGCCTTCTGGCCACACTCCCAGGTGCACTGATGCTCGCTCAGCCAGTCCAGAAGTCCTACAAGTTCAAGGTGGACCAACACCAACCCCACTCCACACCTTCCCCCAGAGTCCTGCCTCGGGTCTGCTCGAAGCTGTGACCCTCTGATTTGGTGTGAAACTGCTACTCATCTTCAAGGCTCTTGATCACCCCAGCAGCCCTCCTTCTGGCTTTATTTATCTGCCACTGTCCCCAACCCCAAATGCTGATGGACAAAGCTGGCTTCTTCTGGTGTGTCTTCCATCCACCATCTCTTGGACCCTCCTCTCTTGACCTTGTTACAAAGTCTGTTCTAGCTGTCCCCATCCCAAGCCAGGCACATGGGTCTTATCTTTCTGCCATCTTCAGACTTAGGATGGGCTTCGCTTTTTATGTCTCTCAAACACTTTAAAAACACTTAACATGAAATATAGTTTTAAAAATGCAAACAATGGGGGCACCTGGGTGGCTCAGTTGGTTAAGCGACTGCCTTTGGCTCAGGTCATGATCTCGGAGACCCGGGATGGAGTCCCACATCAGGCTGCCTGCTCCGCGGGAAGCCTGCTTCTCCCTCTCTCACTCCCCCTGCTTGTGTTCCCTCTCTGGCTGTGTTTCTCTCTGTCAAATAAATAAAATCTTTAAAAAAAATGCAAACAATGTTTAACAAAGCAATCATTCTGGCTAAGTTTCTAAGGCATTAGACAGAAAGCTAAGTTATTAAATCCCCATTTTGATTAAAGTCAGCTTATTGAAACAAAGCAAAAAAATACTTAAATGTTTTCTATGATATACAAAGGGAGATATTAAAGAATTCTGAGAACTTTGATATAAAGTTATATAGAAATGTACGTTTGTGACAGTAAGCTCTGAGGTGTTATTTATTACGTTCTTAAGTTCCTACCTGGAGTATATTTTTCAGTTTATTTTCATTCATAACTAGCAACACACACATACATATACACACCACTGGAAGTGTATTTGTGAGATGATTTTACCCTTCAAGGTTATATATGAAATACCTTCTAATTTTATGAACACAGGACCTTGTCTTTACATAGTGCTTGTACTTAGCAAGTTCTATTACATGATGTCTTGTGTGTGTGTGTGTGTGTGTGTGTGTGTGTGTGTGTGTTGGGCAAATAGACTTTGCTTTTTTATTATGTTAATCACCATACAGCACATCATTAGTTTTTTATGTAGTGTTCCATGATTCATTGTTTGCACATAACACCCAGTGCTCCATGCAATACGTGCCCTCCTTAATACCCTCTACCAGGCTCACCAATGCCTCTGAAACCTTCCGTTTGTTTCCTGGAGTCCATAATCTCTCCTGGTTTGCCTCCGCCTCCGATTTTCAACCCCTTCGTTTTTCCCTTCCTTCTCCTAATATCCTCCACACTATTCCTTATGTTCCACAAATAAGTGAAACCAAATGATAACTGACTTTCTTGATATGTCTTATTTACTTCTTCAGACAATTCAATGAAGTAGGTGTTGGTATCTTTATTTTATAGGAACTTGAGGTTCAGAAGGATTAAGTGACTTCCCTAAGTGTATACAGCTGGTTTGGGCAGAGTCAGGTTCTGGAATTCTAAGCTTACTATGGCTTCCCCACCCCCACCACCATTTTGGTTTTTTTGGTAAATTTTTAATTTAGTAAATTGAAAAATCAGATAAACAAAGTAAAATAGCTGCTTCTTCCAATTCCATGTGACTTTGCCACAAAACTGTAAGAGATGTTAGTATGAATCTGTCAAAACATGAATTACAGTGTAGTTATGTAGCACTGTGATGGTAATTGACCTGAAGCCATATCCATTAAGATTGAGTTCAGGACAAAGAACAAACTCTTCCCAAAATGGTAGCTTCCTCAAGACTTTTTTTTCTCTCTTGTAAAAGTCAGGAGGTAAGCACCCACGGGCACGTATGGTCTTGTGCTACGAAGTCCCCAGGGGACCCAGGCCCCTTACAGCTGCCCTACCACCCCAAGACTGTGGCCATTTTCCTCATGGCCCAGTGTGGCAGTTGTTGCTGCTGTCATTATATTTATATTCCAGGTAGTAGGAAGGAGGAAGGAATGAACAAAGAAATGGAAAAAGTGGGTCGGCTCTCTCTGGGGGAAAGTCTCCAGCATTTATACTTCAGTTTATATCTCATTGGCCGGAACTAAGTTCCAAGGCAAATCTTGCCACAGGAGACTGGGAAATGTGCTTTTTTATCTTGGTGACCTTGGTGAATTATTTTACTACTAAGAAGAAGGGGAAGGGGAAAATGTGTATTGGGGGCTGTTAGCAGCCTGCATTAGGGGGCCCCAGTTGCCTCCATCAGTGAAATGGAGGGAAAAGTCCTGACACACTAGGCAATTGAGAGCAGAGCATCTAGCTGAGTATTTGGCAGAATAGTGGGGGCTCAGTGTGCTATAATTCCCTTAAATGTCAGATTGGATTCTGTCTCCCTTTCACAGCTTTAAAAAACCTGAGTCAAGATGCAAAACCAAGAAGACAGCTCAGAAAAAATAACTAATCTTGGGATCACAAAAAATATAATGCATACTTTCTGATTTATAAAAATATCTCTTCTAAGCACACCAATTAAAAGACGATTTTGTCAGTTTGGATTAAAAAAAAAGTAAGACACAGCTATGTGCTGCTTAAAAGAAACCCACTTCAAATATAAAGTCATAAATAACTTAAAAGACTAAAAGGATGGGGAAAGATACACTGTGCTAACACCAATCAAAATTGGTGTGTCTGTGTTAATATCATGCAAAGTAACTGTCAGACAAGTAATATTACTAAAAGATAGTGATGAAGGAGTCAGCTCACCAAGAAGACATAACAATACTAACTACCAATGTAATTAACAGTAGAGCTTCACATTACATGCAACAAAAATGAATAGAACCCAAAGGAGAAATAGACAAATCCACAATTGAGTTTGGAGACTTCTCTCTTCTCTCAGTATTGTTAGAACAAGCAGGAAGAAAAATCAGTAGAGATACAGAAGACCTAAACGACACTATCAACCAGCTTGACCTAACTGACCTTAATACAACATTCCATCGGACAAGCAGACCACGAATTCTTTTCAAATACACATGGAACATCGAGCAACATAGAACATATTCTGGGCCATAAAAGAAACCTCAACAAATATAAAAGAATTGAAATCATACTAAATGTTTTAGATGCTAACAGGATTAGACTATAAATCAGTAACGTGAAAATATCTGGGGAAACTCCAAACATTTAGAAATTAAATGGCAGACTTCAAAAATAACACACAAGTCAAAGAGGAAACTACAGGTTTAGAAAATAGAAAATATATTGAACTGAATGAAAATAAAAATACAATGATCAAAATCCCTGGGATGCAAAATTCTCTCTGAATTATAGAGGTGATACCTTATTGAATTTGCTGGACAAGGTGGGGGAGACCCAGTATGTACTCGCCTGTCCTGGGCCCTCTGGCAAGGAGGGGAGTAGTGTTATTTGAAAGGGGGTTTGACCTAGTAGGTTTAGTCTCCTGTCAGAAACTGCTGCTTTCTTTGCAAGATGGGCCACTCAGCCTAGCTGAGTTCTAGAAGTACATGCCCCTCCTGTAGGGAAATGATATTAGTTCTGACCTGGGAAAAACTCAAACCAGTGATGTCAACTGCCATGATTAGATTTTATTCCAGTAAATGTAATTTTATAAAGTCATTTTAGCTTCTATCCCAAATGGTGCTCACCAATGCACAGTAACACCAAAACTGCAGACTCCCTTAAATATGCCAAAGTCTGGGTTTGGTTGCCATGGAAAATATATTATCAGCTACAGTTTTACCAAACTGCTACTTTCTCTGGGACAATGATTTATTCCAGTTGGCAGCAACATGTTTTTTGATATTTATAAAGGACTTTAAAGTCAATACACATAGATCATTCTGGTTATTTTATGTGGAGATGTCCATTTTGTGATTCCCTAAAATATATATTGTCCTATGAATAATGGTAATTTTCTCCTCTGATTCGTGTTCATATGTGCTAATATTTTTAAATGTGTCAGTTTAATCCTTAACTAACCTGCGCTGACTGACTAGAATAGCTCAAGATATCAAGGGCTGCCCTGAACTACCCTGAGGATAAGTAACTTTTTGAAACTCAGAACCAGCTGCTTCCATAAAGTTGTGACTTTATGAATCTAATATTTAAAGTGGCATGTGGTTTAAAAAGCCCTCTCATATGTCATTTCATTTGATCCTAACAGGAACCCTAAGAGATAGGCAAGATAGATAATACCATCACTGCTTCAACAGTGAATAAATATTGCCTATAAAAAGCAGAAGCAAACCCCCAATCACATAACTTGTAAGGAATGACAGAGCCGGGTCCTTATCTCATTCCAGCATCACTATAGAAAGCTGCCTTTGTGTTATAAGATCTCAGCTAATACGGAGAGAAGATAATAAAAAAAAAGAGAAAGACATGACATGCTATCAGTTTAACCCACGTTGCTGAAGAGAATTTTGCAGAATATGTATTTTAATGAGTCACATACAGATTATGCGAGTGTAATTGTTTTCCCACTTCTGACTTTCTCATACATGGATCCCCTCTTATTTTTCTTTGTATCTGGTACTCTGGCTCAGAACTTAGCACAGTGAATGTGGACCAGTCATTGCTTCGCTTTATAAACTTGACTGAACCCAGAAGAGGTACCCATTAGTGTTCCAAGAGTAGAAGAGGAATGTGGCATGGTCTCTGATTTGGGGGAACACTTATGCATTGGAGAGACAGGCATAAGAAGATAATTAAAATCCAGTTACTAAGTAAGGTGCTAGAGGTCTGGGAGCTCAGAGCAGGGGTTGTAACCTAGGCAGGGATCAAGGAAAAGTTTTTTGGGGTAAAACAGCTGAGCTTAAAGGAAATGAAGGAATGACGAAGTGATTCTTCCCTATACCGAATCAGTTGTAGAGCCAGCATTAATGACATCATTTACTTGGCCTCTATATTGGGAAATGAGAAAAACAGTGAAGACAGATTTTCCATGTGGCTATTCCTAAGAAGAGGAATAAGTTTGGATTTATGAGATGAGTTTGTGTTTATGAAATTCTTTAAATTATTTGCATAAAAAGCAAGGGCAATGTTTGGGTTGTAAGACTCCAATGATTTGCTTTTCACAGGCTTTTTTTAACATTTGATTTTTCTTGTCTAATGACATGATGAATTATTCTCATGCATTCAAATAACCACAAATATCACCAGGACCATATTTGGGTATCCAAGAGTACTGTCAATCTATTTGCTTAATTTGGCAGTTTATTTGAACAAAGTACCATAAATTATAGTATATTATATGCTTGTGATTCAGGCCACTCTTTTTGATCAAAATTGTAGTTCTTCAGCTAGGTTTTGGGGAAGCTAATTCTGGTGAAAAAGATGAAAAACCATTTCTGTGTTGCAAGTAACCAAGGAAGGACTTACTAGGCTTCAGTAATAACAAATCTGATCATGAGTTCAGGGTTCCTTAGCACAATTATCTTCTTGAAAAACAACCCCCCCAAAAATATTAAAATTAAGTAAACCAACAACTCGTGATGATGAATGTGGTCAGAATTGAGCTCATCAGGAAGATGGTTCCAGATGGAGAGACCAGACGGGCAGCTGGGTCTGGGGCATTTACCTTGGTGGATCTACTGTAGCCCAGCTTTTATTTTGTTTTGTTTTGTTTGCTAGTATACCAGGAAGGGCTCTGATTTTCAAGGAAATACTTTTAACTAAGTTCACCAAAGCTTGAGGTGAAAACCGTAAATACCAGTGTATTAATTTACAATGGCAAACATATCCCTTCCTAGGCAGGTCTCTCTAGAAAGGTAAAATTCGAATCAGAAGACTGCTGAGTGGGTCAAACTCAAAAGTGTACTGGAGATAATGATGGCATCTTGCTGAGATGTCCTTGGGCAGTCATCTCCATGACCTGTTCTTTCCTAGGATCTCAGTTCTTAGCCAGGGATCCCATGGGAGGAGGTGGAAGCCTGTTAGCATCACTTGGGTGCTTTTACCAAGTACCCATGTCCAGACTTCTGCTTGAAAATACATGAGGTACTTGTCTGTTCCCAAGCACTGGGAGAACCACAGTTCCTTGAGAAAAGGGAAACATACTAAGTGAGTCCCATGTTCGCCCCAACTCTCTGCCCAGGACCACTTACCAGACACTGTCACAGAGAGGGGCTCCAGGTAGTGACCACCATCTCGCTAAGCTGAAGAAACAGATAGCAGAGTTGGAGCCTATTGAAATGGTGGGGCTGAGCCTGGCGAGGAGTAAGCTGAGTAGAGGAGGGTCCCAGAAATTTGCATAGGGGTTTCTCATGTGTTCTTCGATGAAGGATAGATTGTGTGTGCACTGGGAAGCCCGGCAGAGAGTGGCTACTGCAGGGCTGGGAGCTAAAAAGAGGTGTCAGAGGCTGTGTCACGCTGGAAGACGTTGGCATTCCAGCCCAGCCCGGGTGGAGAGATCTCTTGAGCAATCCATCAAGCCCTGAGAAAGGCCAGGCTTTAGGAATAAGGGCCATGACCGGGTTGGAATAAGATGTCTCTCTAAGACTAAAGACAGACTGAAACAGACTGAAACTCTAAAGAGTGAAACCAAGCCTGGAGAATCAAAGGAGTCTAGTAATTTACCTGCCTGCAAGCAAAACGCAACTCTCATGAAGGAAACTCCTCATGATATATCACCCACAATGTTGAATATAGAATTTTTTAAAATTAGACATACAAAGAAGCAGGATCCATAATCAAGGAAAAAGATAGTTGGTAGAAATGAATATTGAAATAACACAGATGTTGGAACTAGCATATAAGAAATTTTAAAAACTGTTATAAACATATTCAAGCACTTCTAGAACAGTAAGAAAACAATGAGTAAACTGGTAGGGAAGTGCAAGAGAGAAATGAAAACCATAAAAAAGAACCAAATGGAAACATTAGAACCCCGAAGTAGAGGCTCTGAAATGAAAAATCCACTGAATGGGCATTAGAGCAGATCAGAGACTGCAGGAAAAAGAGTCAGTGAACTGGAGAAAATCAGAAGACATTATCTAGTCAGAAGAACAGAGAGAAAGATGGAAAATATTAGCAGAGTGTCAGTGGCCTTTGGGATGGCATCAAGGATTACAACAGGTGCATAATTGGATTGGCAAAAGGAGGAGGGAAAGGGGGAAATTGGAGAGAAAAAATACTTGAAAAATGGTGGGCACAGATGCCCTAAGTTTGGTTTTAAAAAAGCAACCCCCATGGGACACTTTGGTGGTGCGGTCAGTTGGATCATCTGACTCTTGGTTTCAGTTTGGGTCATGATCTTGGGGTTATGAGATTGAGCCCCATGTCAGGCTGTGTGCTCATGCAGAGTCTGCTTGGATTTCTCTCCCCCTCTTCCTCTGCCCCCCAGTTTCTCTCTCTCTCTCTCTCTCTCTTTCTCTCTCTCTCTCTCTCTCTCTCAAATAGAAAAATAAACCTTTTTTAAAAATTAAAGAAATAAATAAACAAAAGAACAATCCATAGACCCAAGAAGCTCAATGAACTGCAAACAGGATAATTGCAAACATATAAATCATACCTCAGCATATTCTAGCCAACTACTGAAAACCAGAGATAAAAAGGAAATGTTCAAGGCAAAGAGATAAAGACACACATTAAATACAGGGGAGTGAGGAGATGAATGACAGGTAACCTCATCAGAAACAGAGGTCAAAAGGTACTGGAATGACATTTTTAAAGTGCTCAGAAAAAGGAAAAAAAAATCAATGCAAAATTCTATACCGAGAGAAAAATATCCTTTGAAAATGATAGAAATTTGGATGTCCAGCACTAAACTTTAGATTATCAGAAGGATAAATACGTGGATAAATATAAGTCTGGTTTTTTAAAACATTTTTAAAATGTTTAGTTTGATGATCTCTTTCTGTGAATACATTTATATAATCACCACCCAAAATAAGATTTATGACTTTTATCTCCCTCCAGAAAGTTTCTTCATGCCTCTTTCCAGTCAGTTCCATCCCCTCCCTACCTCTGAAGCAACTACTTTCTCATTTCTGTCAGCATAAATTAGTTTTTGCCCCTTTTGGGAACTCCTATAAATGGGATCAGACATATTATAGTCTTCTCTTTCTAGATTCTTTTCTTCCACATGAGAGATTCATCCACATCATTGAGTAAATCAGTAGTGTGTTCCTTTTTATTGCTTAGTATGCTCCATTTGCATGAGCATGCCAAAATTTGTCCATTCGTCTGCTGATGAACATTTGGGGTGTTACTTTTTTGCTCTCATAAACAAGGCAGTTAGGAAAATCCTTGCACAATCTTGTGTTTTGTCCTCTCAGCTAATTTCCCAGGTTATAAATTACCGAGTCATAGGATAGATGTGTGCGTCACTTTAGGAGAAGGTACCAAACAGTTCTCGAAATGTTTGTGCCATTTTGCGTGATCCTGGAGGATGTTTGAGAGTTCCAGTTCCTCCCCATCCTGTCCTGTCAACATTTGGTATTGTTAGTGATTATGTTGTTGTTTTAGCCCTTCTAGTGGGTATGCAGACTATCTCATTGTGGTCTTGATTTGCATTTCACTGATCACTAATGATGTTGAAGACTTTTTATGTGCTAATTGGTGACTTGAATATCTTTTGTGAGGTGTTGGTTGCCCATTCTTTAGTGAGTCTTTGTCTTTTTACTGAATAGCTCCCACCCCCTCCAGCCTGGCACACAGGCTCCTGCAAGGTTGCCAGGAGCCTCCTGGTGCCCACTCACTTGTGTTTGTGATGTGACTGAAACAGGAAAAACAGAAAGCAAATATACTGCTGTTCTTAAGATAATTTTGAATGCCTACTCTGTATAAAAGCATTCTAGGTGTTTCACCAGAAATCAGTAAGTTACAATCCATGAATCCAAAGAATTTTTTTTTCTTTTAAGATTTTATTTATTTATTTGACAGAGAGAAACACAGCTAGAGAGAGAACACAAGCAGAGAGAGGGAGAGAGGGAGAAGCAGGCCTCCCGCCGAGCATGGAGCCCGATGTGGGACTCCATCCCACCATGACCGGATCCAAAGACAGATGCTTAATGACTGAGCCACCCAGGCGCCCCAGTGTATCCAAAGAGTTTATAATCAGTTGGGAAAATGGGCATGGCAGCAGATGACTGTAACATAAAAGGAAGGAAGTGGCTTTCTCCTTACAGTATCTGTTTGCTCCCGATGGTATTGCAGGCCCTCTGTCCTTTTCAGTCTCTGCGAGCTCTGGAGTGATCTCATCCACCCCTGTGACTTTGTCACCTAAGCTGTCCCTCCCAGGTCCAGGCCCCCAGCCCTGGTCTCTCTTGGTGAACCACAGGTAATACCACTCTTCATAGTCAAGCAGTTTTATCTCCACTCACTCCCTACTCCCCATGTCAAAGCAAAACAAAATGAGATTTCTACTTCTCCTTCTATATTATTGATTTCATGCAGGTACAAGCTAAGCTAAGGAGGCACCCAAGTGAATGGAATAAATCAGATGGAGGGCTATTTTTCTCTCATGCAACCATCTAAAGATGGAGAGACCCAGGTGTGGTCATGCACCTGGACAGTCTCCTCCACCATCCCCAAAGCGATGGTCCCTGAATGTTTGGAGCTGAGGCATGAAGGAGAACATTCCATTCTGAGGGAAAACAAAGGAGAGAAAGTAGAGGGCAAACAGCTCCCTTCTAAAAATATGATCTAGACATTGCCGTATCACTGCTTCACATCCCTTTGGCCCCAGGAGGCATTTGGCTACACAGAGCTGCCAGGGAAACTGGCAAGGCAGCCCGTTCAGTTAAAAAACAACAACAACAACAACAACAAAAAACTTGGAAAGTACCAGGAATAAGAGAAAGAAAAGGAGACAGGGGACACTTAGGCTCAACCATAATATTTTAGCTCAATTCTTGGCAGTGTGTTCATAGCGTGCACTGACACAGAAGGCTGGGAGTCCTCACCATCTCTCCCGCTCCTCGTCCTTGATATTCAAGTCACCAGCTCCTCTTGATTGAAAGTATGTCCTCATTCAAATTCCTGTAGTGGTGTAGTCTCTCCTTTTGCAAAAAAATTCCCACAAGTCCCCTTGCCTCCCTCCCTGCCCCTAAAGTCCAGCCTCTGTTCCTTCCCTGATTAAAAGCCATCGGTCACCAGGCCCACATTTGCCTGTGAGAAGAATGAGGTTGCCTCTAGCTAGAGGGTCTGGGTGGGAAGAAAAAATTCTTCTTCACTATATTCCTTCCAGGTTATTTGAATTTTCTGATCTTATCCAGAAAATCAAAATGCCATGATAAAGAAAGATTCGGTAGCTTTCTATCATGGATAGAATAAATAGAATTCAGACTTTTTAGCACGCATACCAGGACTGCTATCTGCCTTCCCACACACAACTCGTGCTGCCCCCATCCCAGCTCTGCCAGCTTCTGTTGATTCTTCCTAAACTGGTCTCTCCTCCTCACCCACCAACCTCCCCAGGCTTGCTGGGAGACCGTCACCTCCACAGTGCCCTACCAGGGCCTTCCTCCTCAGTGGCAAATGCTCGGTGGCCGTATCACCTGGTATTATGTCACTTTGCTCTCACTGATCATTCGTCCATCTGATCCTCAGTTCCTGTCCCTAGACCAAGGCCTCCCAAAGGGTATGCTTAGCACTCTAGATTAGTCTCTGAATACCTTGCCCAAGAGATTTGGTATTCCAGGAGCTTAAGGTCAAATGGGGAAACTGAGGTGACGGAGTTTACAAGAAAAACTCTTAAAATATTTTTATAGTCACTAAATTAAATAGTACAGTGGATTAAATAAAAATAATGTTTATGCCATTCTGCACATTTACATTAACTCCCATTTCCATCTCTTACTAGAGGCACTCCAGGATCTCCTTCCCTCTGATTGGCAGTCGCTGCTTACAGATTATACATGTGCCCTACATAATCAAAGCTACCATTTATTGAATGCCTGTGAAATGTCCAGGGGGGTGAATACATGATTTCTAATTCTCAAAGTGGTCCTGCGAGGTACGCCCACTTTACAGATAAGACTATTGAGGCTCAGAGCAACAAGCATCCTGTTGCCCAGGGTTATATGTTCTATAGCAGGAATTTGAACTGGGGTCCACAGACTCCAAACCCATGCCTGTTTTCCCCCTAGTGTTCTACCTCTCACACCTGCTCAGAGACCGTGCTTTTGTCCTGTTTTACTGTCTGCCTCTCCACTCAAATGGTATTGGTTCCCCAGGTTAAGACTGGGCACCCCCTTACGCCAGGACAGTCCAAACACAGAGGCATCAGCTGCTGGGGCTTGCTGCCCTGCTCCCTGCCCCTAACAGGCTGGGCATTCAGTGTTTCGGTCTGAGTCTACTTTTCTTCAGTGAATTCTTCCCATCAGAGGGTCTGTGCACAGCCTCTGTTCCTGCTCTGCCTTTCACTTCATTTCTCATTCCTCCCCAAACCCTGTTTCTTCTTCTTCAGTCGTTCCCAGCAGGGGTGAGTCCATGAAGGGCTTCCCCCATCCCACTGATGGGACATGATGGTGGACGTGGGTCGTGGAGGGACTGGAAGCGGCCACAGATAGAGAGACTTGTCTGGAAAGTGTCCCGGAAAGGCTGAAAGTGTGGGGCTCCCCCCTGACATTTATCCAACATTTATTCAGTCAGATCAGGGGATAAACTGATTCTTTCTTCATAAAAAATGTTTGCAAAAACATTCATCATTCTTAATGTAATTCCACGACCTTTTCTCCAAGTCAGCAATCGGAAAAAAAAAAAATTGACGAAGGTATTTCTTACTTTTTTGTAAAATTATTCTCTTCAGTGATGTTCTACTTAAGAAGGGGAAATTTTAAAGCACTCGACTTTGGAGCGCCTGGGTGGCTCAGAGGATTAAGCCTCTGCCTTCAGCTCAGGTCCTGGGATCGAGCCCCACATTGGGGTCTCTGCTCAGCTTCCCCCTCCCCCCACCTGCCTCTCTGCCTGCTTGTGATCTCTCTCTCTCTCTGTGTGTTGAATAAATAAATAAATAAAAATCTTAAAAAATAATTAAAAAAATAAAGCACTTGACTTTAGATAATAAATTTACTACTAATCTAAGGAAGCAACCCTACAGTGTACACACACACACACACACACACACACACACCCCACGTATCCAGACATAAAGAAAGTGTACATCAAAACACATTCAGCAGAAGCCTGTTGGAATGACAGGGGCTCTCCCTTCATTCCCCTCACTGTCCGCTTTGGGGAGAGCAGAACAATGCATTTGGGCCACATTCGTAAGAGGTTGTGAGCAGACCCCTGAGGTCAGCCGACTGCTGGCAGGACGCAGCCAGCTGCAGGCGCTATGACAGTCACTTTACTAGTGAGGATTTGATGTAAAGGATTGTTCAATAGGCAACCAAAACGGCAAAACAAGAACTCTGATGTGTCACGGAGGTAGCAGCGATAGAAATAAGCTGCGGGTACTCAGAGGTTAAAATGATTAAAACTTAGAAGATTGGGTGAGGCACTTCACAGAGCTGAGCCTTAGACCTCTGACAGGAAGCTCTGGTCTCTGAGTGGGAGGAGGAGCTTATGGACTGAGACAGCCAGGTGTTTGGGGAGGAGCTGGGAAAAGAGGTTTCCATGCAAAGGAAATTGCCAGTGCAAAGGCCCTGGAGTGGGAATGTGCCTAGACCAGCAGCCCTCATTGTTTGGCATCAGAACCACCGAGAGGGCTGGGGAAGCAGATTGTCGCCCCCTTGCCCCCCTGACACTCTCTGAGTCAGCAGGCAGGGGGTGGGGCCCCAGAATTAGTGTTTCAGCATGTGATCAGGTGCCACTGGAGCTGCTGGTCTGGAGATCATACTTTGAGAACCACAGTCCTCAACACGTGCAAGGAGTGGCAAAGAGGCAAGTGTAGCTGGAGCAGAGTGAACAGGGAGAGAGGAGTGAGAGCCGAGGTCTGGAGGCCGCAGGGCCCATATGCTGGCAGACCTGGCAAACCACCATGATGTCATGGCCTCTACCCTGAGCGAGGCGAGGGCTTCCTGCAGAAGACCAAGGGCTGATTTACAGTCTTCAAGGATTCTCTCTGGCTGCCACCTTGAGACCCAATGGTACGGAGGAAGGGGCCATCAGCCAAGGAATGCAGGCAGCCTCAAGAGGCTGGGAAAGGCAAGGCCATCAATTCTCCCTTGGAGTCTCCAAAAAGGAACCCAGCCCTACCAACACCTTGGTTGTTGGCCCAGTGAGACCCATTTTGTATTCACAGAACTGGTAAGACAATAAATTTGCACTGTTTTAAGCCATTAATTTTGTAGAGGTTTGTTACAGTAGCTGCAGGAAATTAAGACAGGGGGTGGAGATAGAAGAGTGAGGACCTAATCATGAAGGAACATTACCTCGGACAAGACATAATCTTGTAGAGATTCTAGGATAAGAAACAATAGGGCTCCGTGCCTGTTGTCTTCAGTTTTCTCAATGAAGTAGAAGTCAAGGCTGCACGCCCAGGGAGGGCCTTTTCTGGATGAGGAAGTTGAAGCAAGCGGAGAGGTAGCTAACTTGCCTGCGATCACACAGCCAGAATAGCAGAGGCTGCATTCAAATCCAGGCAGTCTGACCCCAGAGCCCACCCTCTTGCCCACTTCCCCACACAGATTCTCCTGAGCAATGAAATGAGAGCATTTGAAGGGATCAGCGTTGAGTGGTGGTGGAGGTTAAGTTGGAGCCATCTCTGGGACGCCAGGGTCCACTGAAGGGCATGGCAGTGGCCACCATTGTGGAGTACTGGTGGAGACTGGTTGCCAGCTCTGGGAAGGATCCAAAGGCCAGCGTGTCGGACAGGCCATTCATGGGTGTGTCACAGGCACGTGAGGGAGGCTGGGAATAGGGGTGGAGAGGAGGCAGCAAGCAGGTGCTGGCCTCCATACCGCCCAGGATGCATGATGGTAAGGCGGGCTAGGGTGTCACTCTATGTTTCCAACCATGAGGGGAGAAAGATGGGAAGCCACAGGCAGGAAATTTGAAGGAAAGTCAGTATCCTTAGGCTCATACTCGCTAAGAGGGCATAGCCTCAGAGCTAAGTCTGAACACACAGGCTCAAGGTCAGCAAGAGGAGCTCAGCCCAGGTAAGAGAGAACAGATAGGTGTGTGCTCAAGAATGCAGATGGCTCAGAATGGCAGTGATGAGCAGGTTGCATAGCCAGGGATAGACACCAGACTGGTGGTCGAGGCTGTGGGTCTTCTGCACCCAGGATAGGCATTACTCTGTGGGCCTGAGTACTGAGCATTAGGTCTAGGGCCTTGCTACTCAAAGGGCGGTCCCTCGACCAGCAGCATCCTCTGCCAGCTGGTGGCGTGTTTGAAATGCAAAGTGTCGTGCTCCACCCCTATCTCTGAATCTGTGTCTGCACTTTTAAAAGATCCTCAGATGGTCTGCATTAAAGTTTAATACAGGAACACCACATGTCTATAGCAGTGGCCCTCGATGTGCAGCACTTAGACCAGCAGCATCCATTGTATCACCTGAGAACATGTTAGAGATGCAGATTCTCAGCCCCACCCCTGCCCCGCCCACACCCACTAAATCGCAAGCCCTGCAGGTAATCCTGATGCCCGCTCAAGTCCGGCAGCCTCTGGCTTCAGGTGCCAGGATCCTGCAGCAGCATGGCCTTGAGATCGCCACAAATGTGGCCTGACTTGGTTCTCCTGCTCAGGCTTCTATAAGACGGGATCACAGAGTAGGGATCTTGCCCACTACATAGAGATTTTGTGAAGCTCAGTAATCTGTCCACGTAGAGCACTCAGGAGCACCTCCAGCCTATGGAGAGGGCTCAGTGCCTGTTAGCTGTGATGCCATGCATGATGTGCCTTCCCTGGCCAGGTGTGCTTTTCCTTCCTTTCTACCCGAGACCTTTTTCCGGGAAACCGGAAGAGAAGGAAATGCTTGCATCTTCTGGTACCTCACGTGATGAGAAGCACCTCTTGCTTCGCTGTGATTCTGTTTTTTAAAACAGACATGTAATATTTTAACCAGCCAGTAACAACAGGGGGAACTTATCTTCTTGGGGATCCTAAGAAGGTCATTATCACACAGGTCTCTGCTAATGAGGACTGCCTCTGGCTACCCTCAGTTGATCATCTCAGGCTTTGGCTTTCATATAGGTGGCCACTCCCCAGCCTCTCATGAGATACAGGTGTCTGATGAGATTGTCTGATAACTGTGTCCTCAAATAATATGATGTACCCATGGATGTGCAGCGATCTAAAGCAGTAATAAATGCCATAAAAAGATTTTTAGCTAGGGCAGCACTTCTCTTTTATACCCTCATTGAGTACCCGAGTCTTACCTTCAGTAGTGAAGTTGGACCTGCTCTATTTAGATGTATGCATGGAATGGGTGTTTTTTATCCTTTGTCCCAACCAAACATTCATGAAGTGTGCAAAATATTCCCATTTATAAGATTGCAATGATTCTGTGATCTACCTCAAAAACAATCAACGGCTAATATTTATCACTAATCATTTATCCAGTGATTAATAGAGACCAGGCATGATCCTCATTTCCTACCCTGATTTATTCCATTTAAACCTCACACTAATCCTAAGAGGTAGTCTCTGTGTGATCCCCATTTTACCAAGGAGGAAACCGAGGCTCAGTGGGTTAGTCCCCTGCACACAAGCATCAGCTAATAAGCTCAAGCCCAAGTCTCTTGGACACTACAGCCCATGCTCCTGCCACAGCCCTTGGGGGAGGTCTCTAACCCAGCAGTGTGTAAAGACCAAGAATGACCAGATAACTGAGGAACTTCCTTGACTACAAATATGTCATAACTTGCCTTACGAGCCACAAGGTGGAATCTAACTAATCTCCAGATGTCCCCTATTGAGGATACCTGTGGCCTTACTGAGCCCAGCTGGATGGCTCCTCCAATCTAGCAGGGATCCTGCTGACCGAGTGCTAAGCCCCACCCTGTCCATCCCCAGGCCAGTGTGTGCTAAGTCTCCTCATCTCTCCCAGCGCCCTCTGAGTTTGACTTTGCTGGAAGTCACTTTAAGGATCACCTGCATCTAGCAGGTGCATCTAGCAGGTGCATCTAGCAGGTGCATCTAGCAGGTGCATCCCACTGAGTCTTGTCATGTATAGTAGGCACTTCATAGGCCACAACCACCTGACTTGCCCCTTATTTGTTACCAGAGATAGTAACCCCTTCGTATCTCCATCGTCAAGGAATCTTCTGTCTTTCTCTAACAGGAGGGTCTGTGCTCATGAGCAAAGGTTCTTCACATTCTCTGAGCAGCAGGGGGTGGCAGGGCAAGGAACCAAAATAAAAGCACCCTCTTTACATCACATTGCCTGACTGTGTCACACACAGTTGTCTTGGTATTTTCGTCATTATTCTATGAAATGCCACAGGTGCAGGTGTCTCTGTTTGTATAAAGTTATACCTGGCAATCAGAGAGGCTACCCTTAAAATTGTAACCTTTCATGGTATTTCTGGGTTCTATTTGTGATTACACAGCCAGTCCCCATTTCCTACTCTGAGAAGGGGTCAGTGCGATTCATCACCTGCTCACACTTAGATTTGATTTCTTCTAACTTGTTATTCTTTCCATACTCATATTCTAAAGCTCATCAGTCACTGCTCCTCTACTTGCCCAGCTCACGAAGCCAGATCACGGCCACCCTCCATGCTGACTGTTCAGCCCACAGCCTGCAGCCCCGGCGCAGGTGTCTTGGTCTCAGCTGGCTGCTTCGGTGCCGTGCATCCTCACCGAGCGTGAACTGTGGACAAAGGACGTACTTGTAGGTTTTCAGCACTGGGAATGTTTGCTTTGTCAACAGTCCTGAAGCCAGTTCCTTAGCTACCGAGCAGTTGTGTGTGCAGAGAGAGGACTCCCACCAAGGGTGACGTCTCACCTCCCCGTGCCCTCAGGTACCCCATGGGCCTCAGGCAGCACTTCTCATAGGATTCTCCTGGGATCTTGCTCACATGCAGGTTCTCATTCAGTCCTTCTGAGCTGGCCTGGGATTCTGCATTTGACAAGCCCGGGTGAGTGGGCTACTCTCAGAGCAGGAAGGCATCAGCACACCTCCCAGGGAGGGCGAGCCTTGGGCCCTCCAGACACCACGCTGGCAGCGCCATGCACACGGACCGTACTTCATCCCGGCTCTGCTCAGTGACGTACAGCTCTCTTCATTTTTTTTAGTTGAAGGTCATTTTCCGAATGTTCCCTCAGTTTTGGTGACTATGTAAATTAGAAGTCTGCAGGTTGGCAGGAAGCCACCACCGTGGATGCCATGATTCCCTTGGATGCAGTGAAGTGGCTGTTCTATTCGAGACACATCCCAGGGGTTTTCCCCCACAGTAGAGACCTCAGCCCAAGAGCCAGGATAACCTGGAGTCTGAGCGCAAGAATACTCCAGGCATCCTGAAAGAGGAGTGGCTGCCCATGCTGCCTTCGCCTAGGCTGACTGACCCTGCAGGAAGTGAGCCCTCAGCCTTGCTCGGGAAAGCACGTGTTCATGGGAAGCTGCCTGGCCTTGTGCTAAGTGGTGTGGGAGCCCACAGATAAAAGCAGCGGGTCCAGCCAGGGCATTAGGCAGGTATCTCCTTTAATCCTACACACACTCCTGGGCTATTGCTGATTGCCTGAAAACTGTGTCTCCTGTGTCTACCCAAAAATGGGTGGGTAGGAGGAATTTGAGGTGGTCCATTTCGTTCCTTAGATTTGATTTGATGTATTTGAGAGTAATGAAGAGAGGCTGAAATGAGTTAATAGGGAAATGCCTATCTTTAAAAAAAAAATTAGTTCCTGAAGATTTAAAACATTACTTCTCCATTCCTGTGAAAAATTAAAGGCAACAAAGCCTTGGACAGAAAATAAAGTTGATCATGGGTCTGGGAAAACCTCAGAGGCATCTCCCAAATCCTGTGGAAACACAGAATAGCCAAGGGCCCCTGATGCCTGCACTTGACAACCTGAAGAAAGGAATGAATAATTTAAGCCGATTACCACCAAATGCATTAAAATGTATTCTCAAGTAGCCAGTTGATCCTCATACCCACAAAGGAGCAGATAAGGGGTGGGGGCCACCCAAACTCTGGGACAGAAGACTGAAGTTAGCAACTTGCTCTAGAATAGGGTCACTCTAAGCTCTGGGGCTTCTAATGTGATAGGGTTCTAGGAGTTCATTTTCTAGAACTCTCTATAGGGCAGGTTCTCTCCACAGTAAAGAGCAGCCCAGAACTTCAGCTTATACTCTACTTAAACATTTTCCAGGACATTATCAAAAGTTCCTTGTAGGGGCGCCGGGTGGCTCAGTCAATAAGCGTCTGGCTTCGGCTCAGGTCATGATCCCGGGGTTCCAAGATCGAGCCCCACAGTGGACTCCCTGCTCAGCCTCCCTCCCTCTCTCACTCCCCTTGCTTGTGTTTCCTCTCTAGCTGTGTTTCTCTCTGCCAAATAAATAAAGAAAATCTTTAAAAAATCCTTCTAAAGAGGATGTTCTACATGGAGAGGCTATTACTTGTACAATTTATATAACAAGTACTAATTTAAGATAAAATTAAAGTGCCATCTTTTCAATGCCATTTTGCAAGGAGAAAAAAAAATTAAAAGCCGGAAATATTCCCTGCAACCGCATAAAGCCATTACCTGTCCCATCGAAAGCCAGGCCTTCAGGACGGTCCCTGTGGAGTGTGTTAGATGAGCGTGTTCCCTGGAGATACCTTTAAAACTTCGTGAGCCCAAATTAACCTGGAGGAAAGGAAGAACCAGCTCTGTGCAAGCTATTTTCCCATCAAGCCATTTCCTCCCGATGGGCAGTAATGGTATTAGTTCTCATGTAGACAGCATTGTTTTGCTTTTCAAAACATATGATTATAACCACCCTCTTAATTCCATTTCCTCCTTTGCCTCCATAAATCATCCCTGTGTTTTTCTCCTCTTAGACCAAGGAGGTTACCTCTATGCATTGCACATTATATTTACCTACGAGATCAGTCATTATCCATTCGTTGAAAGGCTCATCCTTTGTAAAAAAAAAAATGCGAGGCATTTTTTACTGTGAAAGAGTCTTACTAATTGGGATTTCTCTTTTTCCCTTCTATCTCTTTGTTTCCCTTCTTCCTAAAATGTAAGGGCAGTGCAGTTATTACTAGAAAGAGCCCTCTGAGATTCCCGTGGATGGAATCGTGGCCGTCCCTCTCTAGCTGTGTCAACCTAGACAACTGACTTCACCCTTCTGAGCCTCTGTTTCCTCTATAAAATCAGAGCAGAAATGCCTGCTTTGCTCAGCTTGGAAATTTGCTGGGAAGATTAAACAAGGTAGTGTTGTATGTTAAAGAACTTTATAACGAAAACACATACAAATACCAAGCATTGCTATCACTCTTCATGTCTCATGTCATGGAGATGAGTGCTTATGTACATTTTCCCTGCAGATGAAGCTTATCTCTTTAGGGAACCATGGGGGTGGGGACCATGACAAAAAAATGGTACACTCATCTCTGTCTTCTTCAAGGGAAGACTCTTTTGATGATCTGGGTCACCATTACAATATCCATAGAATTCTAGAAGGAGGACAGGAAGGGGGTTTAGCACTCCAAGTGCCCATAGTAATCAGTCTGTGAGGACTGCTCTAGCACAACCCCACAGACTGGAGGGCTTAAACCACAGAAATTTCTTTCCCCATGGTTCTGGAGGCTGGACGTCCCCAGATTTCTTTCTGCGGAGGCCCCTCTTCTTGG
>PITA01007983.1:0-87674 GCA_004023965.1 Spilogale gracilis
TTTTTTTTTAAGATTTTATTTATTTATTTGACAGAGAGAAACACAGCGAGAGAGGGAACACAGCAAGGGGAGTGAGAGAGGGAGAAGCATGCTTCCCGCCGAGCAGGAAGCCCGATGTGGGGCTCGATCCCCGGTCTCTGGGATCATGACCTGAGCCGAAGGCAGTCGCCCAACCAACTGAGCCACCCAGGCGCCCCTTAACTTTTATTATCTAAAACACAAGATTCTGGTATTTGTGAAGAACCTGTCTTCATGTAGTCATCTGAGGTATAAGGTGGTCATAGACTCAGCCTCACATTTTCTTGGGAGTGTTGTCACTGGGGGAACTTTCCAGGGCATTTTTGGGGCATTTTTGCTGTGGAGTTCTTTTTTTGTTTTGTTTTTTAAAGATTTTATTTATTTGACAGAGAGAGATCACAAGTAGGCAGAGAGGCAGACAGAGAGAGAGGGGGAAGCAGGCTCCCCATTGAGCAGAGCCGGATGCACCTCGACCCCAGGACCCTGAGATCATGACCTGAGCTGAAGGCAGGGGCTTAACCCACTGAGCCACCCAGGCGCCCTGTGGTGGAGTTTTTATGCAAGCGTAGATTGGCATCCCATCAACAGATAAGGGATCACCACTAAGAGTGGGGCCAACTTCAGCTTCATCCGGTTTATTCTCAGGAGAACTACTACTTCCCAGCGCACATCGTGATTTCTTTTCTAGTCAAGTTCAGGTGTTCTGCCTGTGTGGGCTTCATTTTTCCTTCATATTCAGCATGCTTTATAACATTTCGTGCTAATGGTAATAGGTTCTATTGTGGTTCCAATTTTGTAATGGAGTAGTAGAATTTGCAGAAAAAAATTGGTTTTCAGGAATTCGTTCAAGGATTATTTCTCAAATTCTTATTCTTATTAAGCCTCTTATTCTTAAGATAAGCCTCAGCCTCTACCTAATAAGGCATTTTGCCTCTTCATCATTGTCAATTTTTATGCTTTCATTATAAAGAACTCCTGGAATAAGTACAAAACTACGTTTCGATAGCAACAAGTTCACATTCCGTTTTTTAATCTTTGTGGTCTTTTTTAGGAGGAAGGATTATTTACTAATTTTATAGTATTGCCTTGAACCTGTATGGCTCAAGTTGGGGAACTTTACAAAATATGAAATGGATAATGAGGATTTATTGGTCCTGTTAGACAAAGGGCTCAATATATTTTAAAACTTTCCCACCTCTACTATATTTTTCTCTCTTATCAGCTCTGATTTTGTTTTTCCTTGTCTCTGCCGAAGAGAAGATAGAGAAAATGCTGACAGTTTGTCGATAGATGTGACACAGTTAAAAACAAACACACAGTGAAAAATACTGGTCTTCAAGTTGAAAGGATTAAATCAAAAGATGCTTTTTACTTCCTTTACCACCTTTAGGCAGCACTAAGACGATACCTGACTAGTATGTCTGACTGGTCAGTCAATTGTCTGTATCCTGCCGACCCTTTTCATTTATTTAGTCTTTGTTCTTGGTTGATTTTTGTTGTCATTGTTGTCACTAATGAAGTATCACGCAAGCCTGCTCACAACCATATTTTTCCTGATCATATTTCTTCTTTTGTAATACTCATGAAGCGTTCTTTTGCTGTTTTTATTTACTATCTGTAGCATTATATATATATTTTTTTACTTATTTTATTTAAATTCAATTAATTAACATAGTGTATTATTAGTTTCAGAGACAGAGTTCAGTAATTCATCAATTCCATATAACACCCAGTGCTTCTCACATCACATGCCCTCCTTAATATCCATCACCCAGTTATCCCATCCCAGTATTTGAGATATTTAATAAATGTTTTAGAGAAGCTACATTAAAAAAGAGCATGGAATTTGGAGCCAGATGAGTCCGTTTGCTTCTCCCTTGTTTCACTTTTTAGCTGTGCAACTCTAGGAATGTGTGTGGGTTATAGCCAAATATGTTTATATATATGAATATATATTTGTAGAAAGAGAGTTCTCTGCCTGGTGGGAGGTACATCTTAGAGCTAATATCAGAACCACAGCCATGACTCCATGGACACCTCCAGACTCCCAAGCCCTCTGTCTTCCCTTCCTGGAAGGGTCTCCAAGAAACAATTCTTAATTTTCAGACTTCTGGAGCATGCTGCAAAGAACTCAAGTAGTAAGATTAGATTGATTATGGAAAAAAAATGCTTCAAAGACAATTGGTCAGTGGCTATTGATTAAGCCTCCAATGGGCATCTTGAGGAGATAGACCATTGAAACCGATGGGCATCCTGAGGAGAAAGACCACTGAAACCAATTGTCTTGTGGGGTCAGACCATCTCATCAAACTTCTTGTTTACATAAAACCCAGAGATTTGAGGCACTAGATCTCACAGAACCAGCTCTTCCTTCAGAAAGAAGCCATCTTAGGAAAGAAGCCCATGGGTAGAAAGCCTCCAAAGTGGGTTGAGCTTCCTCAGGGCCCCTGAGGGCCCCCACCATTCGGGGCCAAGACATCTCTGAGGACAAGGTCCGTATCGAGCTGAGCCCCCATGAAGAGCCTGGCACCCCGTGGAAACAGAAGCCAGGCCAACCCCATCCTTATGACCTCACTTAATTACTTCTGTAAAACCTCTATAGCTAAATACAGTCACTTTGAGGTTTGGGGCTTTACAGTGTGAATTTTGCAGGGATTCAGACATACAATCTACAACAGCAAATTAATGTGTCTCTCTAAAACAGACTTTCTTCACTTATGAAATAGTATACTAAAACAAACATCATGAAGGCACTGGATATCAAATAAGATGGTTTTAAAAAGTTGCTAGAATAGAGTAGGTAATCCATGGTACCTATTATTTTTTATAACTTATTTTTCATACATTTATTATAAAAGAAATTCCTATGCTGATGTTTGCTGTTTAATTGGGTGGGTTGTTTTCTTTTTTTTTTTTAAGATTTTATTTATTTGAGGGGCGCCTGGGTGGCTCAGTTGGTTGAGCGACCGCCTTCAGCTCAGGTCATGATCCGGGAGACCCGGGATCGAGTCCCACATCGGGCTTCCTGCTCAGCGAGAAGCCTACTTCTCCCTCTCTCACTCCCTCTGCTTGTATTCCCTCTCTGGCTGTGTTTCTCTCTGTCAAATAAATAAAATCTTTAAAAAAAAAAAAGATTTTATTTATTTGAGAGAGGGGAAGAGAGCGTAAGCAGGGCAGGTGGGGAGGGTAGTTGCAGAAGGAAAGGGAAAAGCAGACTCCCTGCGGATCCGAGGACCCCACAATCATGACCCTAGCTAACAGCAGATGCCCCACCAACTGAGCCATCCAGGCGCCCCTGGGTGATTTTTTTTTAACTGAAGTCTAGTTGACACACAATGTGACATTGGTTTCAGGTGTACACCCTCGTGATCCCACAGCTCTTATGTTAGGCTCTGCTCACCACAGTGTGACTACCATGTGTCTAAACTGTTTTTAGAATGTGTTCTTGGGAATGCGTTACTTAGCCTCCCCTTTCCCGCTGCTGTCATCCCGTCAGCCTCCTAGTCAGTCTCCCAGTCAATCTCCGAATACAGCCTTTCACGCTTCCCCACCCATCTTCCCAATGCACCCTTGCCCATCGGAAATTTCCACTCCAGGGTAATGTGAGCCCCGTACTCACATGGTGTGAGCAAACACCTCCTTCCAGCTTCCCTGGATTGCTGGGATCTGCATTTATTTCACTCCACAATTTTATTTCCAGGTCCTTCTCAACATGAACCTCTGAATTTCTCATTCCCCAACACTTTCGTGCTTTTGTTCACAATGCCTCTGCCTTCTTTTCTTGCATTCCTTGAAACAGTTCCCTGACCCCATCTGGTCCTTAAGATGCAGTTTAAACCCTGCCTTCACCCTGAGGCTTCTTTGGCTTGGCCACTTCAGACTGACCTCTGCCTTCTTGCAACTCCAAAGTCAATAGTCCCAATTGTTTGGTCTTTTTTAATAACATAGTTTTGGCACCAAATTACTCTATTTCATGAACACAACTCTCATCTCCTCAGCTTCTTTATCAACTGCTTAAGGGCAAGAAACATGCCTTGTATCCTGTGCAACTCTCACCGCAATACTGACTATGGCAGTTGTCAAAATTCCTCCTTCTCCCAAGACTTCCTTTATTTTCCTGCCCCTTGGCTTTGTTGTCGGCCCCATCTGGAATGCCCAGTCCTGAGGCCCTTTGCTGTATAATCTATCCTGTTGGCCTCACTTAACCTTCTCACCTTCTTGCTTGGATCTTCTGTTCCCGCAAACAGTCTGCTATCTCCTAGTCACCAGTTGGATTTGTATTTTCATTCTAGCCCTTCTCATGCTCGCCTTCATAATGTGCTCACTTGCATCGCTGTCTTCCCTGTCAGATTATGAGCCTCTGTTACACAAGGACCATATATCTAATTCATCTTCACCCATCCGTTGCACTTAGTACATGGGTCTTATATATATACTGATTTTTCAGGAAGTGCTTGTCACTTTGAATCCCATATTAGGTGGTAGACAATCAGACATGACTTAACATTGTTAGGGCACCTGTGAGTATGGTTGGTGTATGAAGGGCCACTATCCTCTTGGGGTGCCCAGAACCTGGTGACAGTTCTTAGTTAGATCCACCTGGTTTACATAAATATTTTTTAACAACACTCGAGAGGATTCTTTTATTTGGAACTTAATAAAGACCATAAAAGGCTTAGTAGGAGTGACTAAAGCGAGACTGTGAGGTTAGAACCAGGCAGCTGAGCATGATTTCACTAATGTGTATGCAGCAGGAGTTTCTGCACGACTGTTGGGTACTCACTTCTGATCCTTGTTGCTCGCTGGGCACTGGTAGCACCCCTATGCTGGGGGACATAAGGAAAATATCTCTGAGCCCTGTTTTTTCCAGGGCCCATGTGCATCTCTGTTCATTGGTCCAGTGCTGTTGTGTTTCTAGTGAAACAGTGAAGGCCACCTTCACTGAAATATTCCTTTGTCATCTGGAACTTTTTTATTCAAGAGGCAGGGGACTCATAGTGTATGTGTCTGCATTTGCCTTGAGCTCTCTATTAAGGGACCACGTCTCTCTGAACTGAATTTCCTGGATGTGCCCCTTCTCTCTCCACTACACAGTGAGCAGGTGCAATAGCACCAGAGAGATGGAAACACTTGTCTGTTCGACATCGGCTCGCCCAGTGCTGGCTGCAGGTCTCAGGGTCGTCTTCTTCTGCACCGTGGGCCTCTCTGAGCTTTGTTGTGACAGCATGAAAGGGGTTTCATGTCCCCTGCAAGAGCGGGGGTGGGGAGAGAAGAGCTTTCAGCATGAGCCCAATGAGGAAGAAGCTTTCCCACTGATTGAACATCCTGTCTCTTAGGTTTTGATGCAAACTCCCTACATCTCTTCTCCTGGGTTTTGGTTGACCATTGTTGCCCCTAATAACAGAGACTATAAGACTATGGTACTCAGATATTTGTTAATTTAGTTCACATCTAGCCATTTGAATTATATATGAATATGGTTCATGAATTTTTTCCCATCTATTAAGATGCAGAATGAGGGATGCCTGGGTGGCTCAGTTGGTTGGGCGACTGCCTTCGGCTCAGGTCATGATCCCGGAGAGCCAGGATCGAGTCCCACATCGGGCTTCCTGCTCGGCGGGAAGCCTGCTTCTCCCTCTCTCACTCCCCCTGCTTGTGTTCCCTCTCTGGCTCTGTTTCTCTCTGTCAAATAAATAAAATCTTTAAAAAAAAAAAAAAAGATGCAGAATGAGAGTGATAACAAAAGGCTAATTTTATTTTTAAGATTTTTTTTACTTATTTGAGAGAGGGAGAGTGAGAGGGAGAGCACACAAGCAAGGAGAGGGGCCAAAGAAGAGGCAGACTACCCACTGAGCAGGAAGCCCAACCCAGGGCTCCATCCCAGGACCCCAGGATCATGACCTGAGCTGGAAAGCAGACACTTAACCAACTGAGCCACCCAGGCGCCCCACAAAAGGCCTATTTGAAAATAAATTTACCACAACTTTAAAATGGGAATGTTTTAAGTTTTTAAGCATGTATTTCCAGGAGACAAAAAGGACGAGGAAATAGGGGCAACAAAGCAAAATGTAGTTAAGGGAAAGCAGCTGCTGCCTTATATTCTTCAGTAAAATGACCAGAGGTACACTCTGTGACCAGAGACTCCATATTCTGCTTTTGCAAGGGAAGAGTCTTACCTCTTACAGGTAACTCGTTGAACCCATTTAGTTTCAGGCATACAGTATAACGAGTCAACAATTCTGTACATTACACAGTGCTCATCATGATAAATATACTTAATCCCCCTCATCTGTCTCATCCATCCCTTCACCCACCTCCCCTCTGGCAACCACCACTTTGTTCTCTGTATCTAAGAGTCTATTTTGTCTCTTGTTTTTTGTTTTGTTTCTTAAATTCCACATCTAAGTGAAATCAAATGGTGTTTGTCTTTGTGTGACTTATATTTCACTTAGCATAATACACTTCAGGTTCATCCATTTTATTTACCCAAAGAAAGCAAAAGCACTAACTTGAAAAGATCCATGCTCCCCTATGTTTATTGCAGCATTATTTACAACAGCCAAATTGTGGAAACAACCCAGGTATCCATCCATTTATGTGAGATATCTATCTTCTATCATCTATCTATCTTATCTATCTATCTCTAAAATGGAATATAACCCAATCATAAAAGAGAATGTGATCTTGCCATTAGTAATCTATTTGCTAGAGAGGGGTTAAAAACAGCAAGTTGGACTCACCCAAGAAACAAAGGGCCAGGATAAATCTATCAACTGAAGTGTACATACCAACCTGCACTGAGATTCCTCTGCGGAGTGCTTCCACTATTTGTTCTGAGTGCATAATCTTCAAAGCAGGGTGCATGAGATGGGTTAATATGCTGTTTTTCAGAAAGGAAGCTAAGCACAGAAGGATTAAATATCTTTTTTTAAATAGATTTTATTTATTTATTTGACTGAGAGAAACATAGCTGAGAGGGAACGCAAGCAGGGGGAGTGAGAGAGGGAAAAGCAGGCTTCCCATGAGCAGGGAGTCTGATGCGGGGCTCGATCCCAGGACTCCAGGATCATGACCTGAGCCGAAGGCAGACACTTAATGACTGAGTCACCCAGGCACCCCCCAGGATTAAATATCTTGTCCAGAAGCAAACATCTAGTGACTGGCTGCCTTAGGATTCCTACTGGAATCCTAGGACAGTCAAACTTTAAAGCCCAAATCTGAACTGCTTTTTTTCTATTCCAGCTCCCATATGAATAATCGCTCCCTCTCCTTAGATTTCCTAATGAAAAATAAAGGTGATCAGAATAAATTTAATCATAATATCTTGACTCATTTTCATCAATAATTTCATCTCTTTACTTTTTTATTTTTTGTTTCTTAGTCCAAAAAAGTTTCTAATAAAAAGTGAGCAGTTTTTCTCTCTAATCACTCTGGATATATTAATGAGTTAATGGATAGGCCTGAAGAAGGAGGAGAGAAAGTGCACAGGTTTGATGGTCACATCCTAAGTAATAGTTGATTATATGTATTCTGCTGTCAATGCAAATGAACACTCCATCCCCAATTACTTGAAGACCTGATTCCTGGCCCTATAAAGACATCTTTAAGAACAGATCTCAGTGAATCTTAGAGATCATCCAAGTGATGCTCTTGCTTGAAGGCAAGTCTTGGTTTCACTAGCTGATAGCTGGGGGGACTTAGAGTGTGTAGCTTGACCTCAGGAAAGCCTCAGAAGAACTTTGGAGAGAAATCAAGATATGTGTACTACTAGAGAGAACAAAACATCCTAGCAATTGTCAGTTCATTTTAAATGCAGAGAGAGAGAGAGAAATTGATTCTGCTTTTTTTCTTGTGCTCCCATCTTTGACCATCTGCTCTTCCAGCAGTCCCTACCAGCACCTCTGCTGGGCTGAGTTATTAGCTATTAGCAAGGGCTTTAGAGTAGTCCCACCAAAGTTCACCACACTTCACCAGCTGCACAAGCCTGCGCATGTTGTTGGTGGCTCTAAGCCTTGTTTACTTCAATGCAGAAAATGAACTCTGTCTCTTAAAATTTTTATGGTGATTAAATTAGATAACATCTTTAAAGTGCTGTTTCATTCTGATTAAAGCCTCATTTCCTGGTTCCAAAGGTTGAACTAAGAAGAAGTCCTTTTCCTCTACCTAATGGGCTCCAACACAGAATTATCAGATAGGAGTCAAAAAACAAGCCTTGCTTTCATCTCCTCCCACTTCTGAATGTACTGCGGAGGAAGGGCACTACCCTAGGGAAAGGGTGTAAGCTCTGGCTACTCCACATTCCAAATGGGGTTGGTCCCTGTAGATGAGGAGGGCTGGGCGCTGTGTAGTCGCTATCAAGGCCCTGAAGAGCAGAGGGATAGCAAGAGTATAAGGAAAATATGGCGTTCTGGCATCCAAGGCCTGTGACATGAGGCTGCTGAAGGATTCCCTCTTCTTTGGAGGCAGCCAGGGGTTGGCACAGCTCAGACCTAATCAGTCCCTGTCTTATAATCCAAAAATAGCATTTATACCTAAATTTAAACTACTCCAGGAAGTTATATCAGGTTATTTTTAACTTAAGACATACAAGCTTCTGGGCGCCTGGGTGACTCAGTTGGTTAAGCGACTGCCTTCTGCTCAGGGCATAATCCTGGAGACCCGGGATAGAGCCCCACATCGGGCTCCTTGCTTGACGGGAAGCCTGCTTCTCCCTCTCTCACTCCCCTTGCTTGTGTTCCCTCTCTGGCTGTGTTTCTCTGTCAAATAAATAAATAAAATCTTTAAAAAAAAAAAAAGTTATACAAGCTTCACAAACCTAGGAGACTGGCTGGTCACCAAAGAGAAAAACTCAAACTAATCTAGCCTTTGCTAGGACTTCTCCAGGAAATATTCTTTCCGAAGATTACAACTAATAAAAGTGCTTAACCCTAACTGTAGTACATCTATATGGACATCATAAGTGCTCCATAAATGATAGTGGTTATTATTGTTTCTGATATTATGATGATTACTAATATTTAATGTTGCCAGTCAAAATTACCATTTAAGGTTAATGCACTCTTTCATTCAATAAGTACCTCTGAGCTCCTCTGTGAGTAGCTCTGAGCACATCTGGGGTACAAGGCCTTGTGCTGCTGAGGACAACAAAAGCTGGTAAGACATGGTCCCCACTTGAAGTGAAGTAGATGCTTCCTTCTGGCTTCCATTCCACCTGTGGCTGTCTGGGGGAAGCATTTCTGCTCCCTATGATACATCTGGATTCCCTTAGCTGTCAGTACACATTCACTCAATGAGAAACTTAATGAATAAAAAATGTCTCCAGTGAATTAAAGGTAATTTTTCATCAATTTCTTTGGCTCCAGAAATAATATACAGGTGAGGTATAAGTCCTTTCCACACTTTCTTCTTCTCTTCTAAACCATCCTATATTATCCTTCCCTTTATATGCCAGAAGGAAAGGTCTTTGTTTTTTTATTTTTTTTTTTAGATGTAAGTGATTGCCTGGAGCTCCTTTTAGAAGAAATATTTACTATCATATCTCTAATATCACTCTCAAAAATCGACCACAAAAGTAGTGCTTTGTGGGCTACTTTTTGCAGACCACTAAGGGCAGCATGAGAGGGAAGCACTTCTTGGTCACTTTTGCAGAAGGGCCATGGAAATCCACATTTACAGGAAACTGTGTTCCCCCACCCACATGCAGGTCTGTGTCTATCAGCAGCCTACCCAGGATTTCCTGAGCAAATACGGTTATTTCCTTTTTAACACCTCAGCTGAAACTAGAGTAGTGCTACTCTAGCTGCTGCCCTTGAGTGGAGACTTGTGCCCTGGCTTCTGCCAACAGGGGCCAGCGGGGGTCGGTCAAGGTGCACATGGGTTGGTCAGAAGCTCTCACTGTGCTCTGACCAGGGAAGGCTGGTTCCTGTCCCGTGGTGGTATTCTGTGGCTTGTACCTGAGGCCACCTTCCCAGCAGGTGAGCCCTCCCCCTCTCCTTAAGGGGAGTGAGCTCCGTCATCTCACCTTGCCTACCTTCAGGGTACAGTTTCCTACTGGATGCAACAAAACAGAACAAAACCAAAAAAAAAAAAAAAAAAAAGCCCAATCATGACTTTTTCAACTATATCACCCCTCAGTCTCACAGAAGGGTTTTGATTTGTGCTAATTGTGGTCATTGATGTCGCACTTCTTACATATTTGTGCAGTATTCCGCACTGATTATCAGTCATTTTTGCCAGATAGCATCCATATGAAGTAATCTCTTTAGTTCTTCCCCCAGTTTATTAAGTAGAACCATATGAAATTACGGTTCTTATAAAAGTACCCCCAATATAAAAAGAATCTACCGCCCTGTTACCACCGTCACGAGTGATTAATTGCAAATCTGCTTTTAGCCGTCATTTCAACTTCTTTCCCACAGCACCTAATAGCTCTGGCTGATTTGGACATCCGTCCATCTCCATCTGGGCCTTTCTGTCACTTCACTCTTTGTGTTTGTGAGGTCAGCTGACATCCTTCTGTTATTCTACCTCCATTAATGAGTCCTCATGGCAATTGAAAGAAATAGCACTCTGAAATTAGGCAATTAGGGCCATTGTCAAACAAGTCAACATAACAAGAAGGGAGAGGCTAGTGAAGTTTTCTAAATGAGTATTACTTCCTTTTAAATAAACTGTTATGTGAAATAGTTATAATAGAACCCATTAATTTGGATTCCACTAATGAGATCATTCAAAGTCTGCACTTTGTTTTTAACTAAGTTTGTATATAATTATAATTTAATTATAAGAAACAGCCTGTAAATAAGTAGTGTAAATGCAATTGGAGGAGTGATCATTTAAGGTACTTTAAGGTACTCAGAGGTACCTTAAAATTTCTAACTGGTAACTAAATCGCTGTGTAAAAATCCTATCATTAAAAAGCTCAAAGGGACTTGGAGGGAGGGGGGTGGAGGGATGGGAGAGCCTGGTGGTGGGTACTGGGGACACCTAAAGCGTGGAGCACTGGGTGTGGGGAATGGGGAATGAATCTTGAAACACTGGAAAAAAAAAATTTTAGTAACAATAAAAAAAAAAAAAAAAAAAGCTCAAAGAAATCCACAAATTAAAACCCGGAGATACAAGATAATCTAGAGATACAAGTATGTCTTTTGAAAAGCAACGTGCAATTCACTTTCCATGATCTCAGATGGCCATTTCTTTACCTACATCCATCATCCCAAATTAGGGAAATTTTAGTATATGATCAGTATATGATCAGTGTTAAAATATTATAGAATATTTTATATATGGTTTTGTTGTACTGAAGGCAACTGAAATGTTTGAGATGAGTTTTTGCGTCTGATTTTGTAGAGGAAATTTTTTGTGAAAGATTCTACCCACACCCCTGGCCACTGCATAGAGCCCCTGTGGTAATGGCATGGGGGAAGGTTCTTTTTGCCTATCTTGAGCTTCAGATGCCTCATCTGTAAAATGAGGATAATCATAACCTACTTCATAGAGTTGGTGGGATGATATGAAGTCCGTAAGTTAATAACTCATACTGGTCCTAGGTAGGCCGGGTTCAAGGACCCTCAGAGGGGGCCCTCAGGACAAGCCAAGAAGCTCCCTGGCTTCATGCAGGATGGAGATCAAACGTGAGCCAGGGGAAAATGAAAGCAGAGTTTGTTGAAAATACATATATAGGGGCACCTGGGTGGCTCAGTTGGTTAAGCCACTGCCTTCGGCTCAGGTCATGATCCCGGAGACCCAGGATCGAGCCCCGCATCGGGCTCCCTGCTCGGCGGGAAGCCTGCTTCTCCCTCTCTCACTTCCCCTGCTTGTGTTCCCTCTCTCGCTGTGTTTCTCTCTGTCAAATTAAAAAAAAAAAAAAAAAAAAAAAAAAAAAAAAAAAAAGAGAGAGAAAAAGAAAAAGAAAATACATATATAGAGAGGGAAAAATATAGACTGAGCATCCCGGGAGACTTGGAAAGGAAAGAAGCATGAGGCTTGTCTTTGCTTGGGGTCTAGGTTTTTATTGGCACTGTGGTCTGGTGCATATGTCCTCTTAAGCATCCAGGAACTAACTGGAACAAGATCAGAGTCCAGGTGTCCTTCATAAGTCATTTACTCCCTGAAGCCAGGAGTCTTGGTGTGGAGGTTTATAGAGTCAGTGGTCTTGGAGAACGTTTATGATGACCCTGCCTGGTTACTCCTTAGACGTTATCTATTGTACTACTGGAAGACTCCAAAGATACAATATCTCTTTGTCCCTTACCAGGAAATATGTCATTTGCATTACAGGGCAAGTGTAGAGTAGGGTGGGGTGCAGGCCCTAGCAAAAATAGAAGGTGGAAAAGGAGTGAAGGGAAAAAAAAAGGCAAAGGGCCCCTTCCATTTCCCCATTGTGATGTAAAAGTAAGGGTGGAGTAAGCATTTATTCTCTCCCCTTTCCCTTTCTGGTCTTTTCTGAGCATACTGCTTTGATGCCCTTGACTGCTTTTTGGAGCCCCCAAATGAAACTTAGGTTAATGGTCGGAGTTGATCTTTAGGTCTTCAGTCCAGTAGAGGGGGGCCACAGAGCTGCCTCGCCTCGTTCTTTCACCCAGCCTCCTAATTATAAGAAATGGCACAAGGTACCTTAAAGCAGAGTTAAATTGTCATTTCTTTTCTTTTTTTTTTTTTTTTTTTTAAAGATTTTATTTATTTGACAGAGAGAAACACAGCCAGAGAGGGAACACAAGCAGGGGCAGTGAGAGAGGGTGAAGCAGGCTTCCCGCCGAGCAGGGAGCCCGATGTGGGACTCGATCCCGGGTCTCCCGGATCATGACCTGAGCCGAAGGCAGTGGCCCAACCAACTGAGCCACCCAGGTGCCCCGTAAATTGTCATTTCTAAGGGGAGTTTCAAAAGTTCCTTGTTTGGCCAATGTGCTGGGAATGCACACACTCTTCAGTGCTCTGGATTAAGGCAATGAAAACCACAATTCTGAGAACAAACAGACAAACCCTAAACTCGTGTTTTGGGGCTGGGATTGTTAACATTTAACATCACACCTTGGTCAGTTAACCAACCATCCTAGAACTTAAATCCTGAAACAAAGAATAGATAGATTTATATGGGAGTGAGAGTGCCTTTCCTTCAACAAAACTGAGCTTCTGCACCAGACGTTGCCTTGGAGACTAGCCTGGATGGACCCTGCAGGCCTGGGTGCCCTAACAAAGCTCTGGCAGGTTTGGTGAAGGGGGTGAAGGAGAAGAAAGTCAGAAAGTGGGGCTAGACTGTAAGCATAAAGATTGCCTAAGAGTCCTTTTTGCTTAGGGCAGGCTTGTGAGTGAGCTATTCACCCGTCTACCCTGGAAAATCTGGGAAAATAATCAAGAAAGGGTTTGTTCCTTCTGCAGTGTGGAAAAGTGCATCATTTAAGTCATTGCAAGCTCAGTGGTGGAGAGAAAGAAGCTCAAATCTATTGGGAGTGATATGTTTCTCTGGACATTCCATGATCACTTAGTCCATTTAGTGCAACTATTAATATCAAAGTTTGGGCACCTGGGTGGCTCAGTTAAGAGTCTGCCTTCAGCTCAGGTCATGATCCCAGGGTCCAGGGATCGAGCCCCGCATCGGGCTCCCTGCTCCTCCAGAAGCCTGTTCTCCCTCTCCCACTTGCCCATGCTTGTGTTCCCTCTCTCACTGTGTCTTTCTCTGTCAGTAAATAAATAAATAAATAAATAAAATCTTCAAAAAATAAAATAAGATACCAAATTTATGCCAAGTTGGACATTGACTTGTCTGACCTGTAAAACTGACATTTGGAATGTCTGTTCCTCCACAGCTTGATACAGTAGCCACTAGTTATGCGTGGGCAGTTAGTTACATTTAAAATATTAAGAGTAAAATAAAATTTTAAGCATTTGAACATTAGATGAAAAATTCAGTTCTTCCGTCGCAATAGTTACATTTCAAGTGCTCCATAGTTCTCTTGGGTGGCAGGGGTCTAATATGTGCCATTATTATGCTTGTACACTATGTTGTACTGTGGTATCTTATTAATTCTCCAAAATGACCCTGAAGGGTTTCATTCCCATTTTTAGAATGAGTCTAGACTCTCAGCTGGTGAAGCCATTCTCCTCTCGTGCAGTAGCCACTGCAGGACCTGACCACCGGTTAGTGTTCAATGAATGGACAGCTGAGCTAGCAAGTGAGAAGCCCAAGACTGTCTGAACCTGAAGCCCAAAAGTTCCAGGAAGAACAAGGTTCTGTTCTGCTAGTAACACATTTTCAAATCAAACATTTGGGGGCACCTGGATGGCCCAGTCAATTAAGTACCGGCCTTCAGTTCAGGTTGTGATCCCAGAGTCCTAGGATCGAGCCCTGTGTTGTCAGGCTCTCTGTTCAGTGAGGCATCTGCTTCTCCATTTCCCTCTGCCTCTCTCCTCGGCTTATGGGCTCTTCTCTCTCTCTCTCTCTCTCTCTCTCTCTCTCTCTCTCAAATAAATAGAATCTTAAAAATAAAATAAGGTAGAATAAATAAAGCAAAACATTTGTGAACACTCCCTTCTCCTACTCTATTTTCATAATACTAAAATACTCATAAAACACGATAATAAAATATAAATAATAGAGTAAAATAATAATATACAAATACTAAAATTCCTCATAAAAAGAGAAAGTATATTCCAGTTTTAAAAGGACAAGGTCTGGGGGCACCTGGGTGGCTCAGTCGTTGGGCATCTGCCTTCAGCTCAGAGTCCCAGGATCAAGCCCTGCATCGGGCTCCCTGCTCGGCGGGAAGCCTGCTTCTCCCTCTCTCACTCCCCCTGTTTGTGTTCCCTCTCTAGCTGTGTTTCTCTCTGTCAAATAAAGAAATAAAATCTTTAAAAAAACAAACAAACAGGCTAAGGTCAGTAAGTGGGTACATGGGTCTTGCAGTGGGATTAGAGAGGGACTGGGGATGGCACAGGTCTCTTTGGAGATGGTAGAAATACTTTAATATTAGATTGTGTATAAATTGTGTTCCATAACTTTATTAAAAATCATTGAATTGTATATTTTAATGGTGTATAAATTATGTCTCAGTAATGCTATTTTTTAAAAAACAACAACAACAAGATGTAAATCCTAAAACCACGAGGCAGCCAGAAATTTAATGCTGAAAAGCTGCCAGAATTTTAGTGAGTCAAAGATTAGTTGCTGGCATTCCCTGAATTTCCCTAATGGTGGTAAAAGGCATGATGTTCTATCTCAAACCAAGCACCGGGAAACTCTACAAGGTGTGTATAATTGTCATCTCCCAGGGGACAAAACGGAGACTCAAAAAGTTAAGATAAGTTGCCCAAGTTCCACAGCCAGGAAAAACTGGCCAGAGTGTTAAATGCAGCATTCTCTGGCCCCCCAGCCCACAGCTGCTGTCTCCCCTACATCGTGCCCTCTCCCTGGGCATGAGAAGAAGCCCTTCCATTGTTTGACTCAGGATCACTTTCCTTCTTCTAGGACAATAGGAAACTGATTTTCCAGTGTTTCCATCAGTGTTTTGGATTTTGTACTCAAGATTCATGAAAGGCATTAATCTGTTTTCAATATTGAAAAAAAGATGGAAAATGGGTCTGAGCCTTATGTTAATGGAAAGACTTGTGTTTCTTTTTCTTTTCTTTTTTTTTTTTTAGATTTATTTATTTATTTTAGACAGAGTATGAGTCGGGGGAGAGGAGCAACAGGGAGGGAAAGAATCCTCAAGCAGACTCCCTATTGAGCACAAAGCCCAGTGCAAGGCTCCATCTCAGATCCCCCTGATCATGACCTGAGCTGAAACCAAGAGTTAGCTGGCTACACCTAACTGACTTGAGCCATCCAGGTGCCCCTCTTTCATTTGATGTTCACTGGGTTGCATTCTGTTTTGCCTTCTGAAATGACATCCCTGCAGGATGCCTGGGTGATTCGGTCCATTAAACATCTACCTTAGGCTCAGGTCATAATCCCAGAGTCCCGTGATCGAGTCCTGCATTGGGCTTCCTGCTTGGTGGGGAGTCTCTTCTTCCTCTTCCCCATACCCAGCTCTCATGCTCTCTCATACTCTCTCTCTCAAATAAATAAATGAAATCTTTTTTAAAAATGATACATTCATGCATCTACATGTACATCTATACATGCACACATACATATATTATATTTATGAGAGACTTGCAGCAGTGCTTCCATTTCTCTCCTGATTCATTTGGTTCATCGGAGACCAGGATGTCACTTTGCCATGGTGTCTGCTTAGGAACTTTTGTGGCTAGCCTCTGTCCTACCTCTTGCACAGGTTTGGCTCATCCAATAAACTGGGTAGCTCGCTCTTTGCCCATTTTATGACATAGAATTCTGGAAAATGGAAAGCTGGTGGGGCTGCATTTTTCAGCTTTTGCCAGAGCTAGTAAACTTTACATGTTCACTTATATCCTCTTGGCATCCAGCATTGCTTTCTCCTTGCCAGTTCCCAGTACCTCATCATAAATATGTAACCAGCTCTATGGCAGCCCCCATCCAGCCCTCAGTTTTACCAAGCCTGCCATATAGCCCCTTCCCTTCTAGATCTTTCATCTGGTCTGGCCCAGGCAGTCTCTTGCTGCTGTATGGCTCTATTGCTCTTTTCTCTGAGCCTTTGTATATATCTCAGGTGCTTTTTGTTTTCTTTTCCTTCTTTCTCCTGGGTTATATCTATACTGTCTTTCACCCAGTTCGGAAACAAAACAAAACAAATAAATACAAACAAGAAACCATTTCTTTGCCAGTCTGCAGAACAGGTCCGTGAACCAAACTGGGACTCTTGATGGTGGACAGAACCCTGAAAGACAGCAGCGGTGATTGCCATATTCAAAGAAATGTAGATGACATTGAAAAAAAGAAAGAAGAAGAAACACCAGAGTAAATGTCGGAATGATATAACCCTGGGATTATGAAAACAAACATCCTAGTGCTTTATCCTTCCCTCTACCCATATTCTTATAAACAGGGAAGTTAACGGAAGCTTCTGCTTTTACGTTTTGGCAATAGTAGAACTTATTAAGTAATTCTGAAGTGTTTACAGTCTTGTTCACATTTCAAAATCAGGTTCGTTTGCAGGAATCCTTTGAGTTGCTTCTTGTGTGCTCAGAGGCGATGGAACGCCAGGATTGAGAAGTCGGTAAGGTAGTGTCAGGAATGAGCTTTATCGCCTTTGTCAACAGTAGACTGTTTTAGTTTGCCTCACGGCTCCGGCAGGCAGGCAGTCTGCTTCTGAACTGCAGTCTTCAGCTTCCCCAGCACATGTTTGCAAAATATGGCAAGTGCCCCTCTTCCTGACTTCATGCAGCATAATCACGTTCCCATCCCGGTTCTTCACACAGCCAGTCCAGTATCAGTGATCTGCAGCACACATCACACTGCAGCAAAGCATCACCTAGAATTAACTCAAAATTGCTCTCATATATATTTTAGAAACATTGTTTTCTTTTGCTGTTACTCTGGATTGTTGGCAGGCATACCTAACTTTGGACAAAAACTTTGTTCCAAGAGAACTCATTGAAAGGACTTCAAAGTAGCTTTTTCTTTCAGCAATGAAGGATCATCTATAGATAGCCACTTTGCATTGATCCATTTTTTAGATCCAGATTTACCCCCAGTACTTTTGCACAGAGGAATTTGGTTATAATTTGTTTAACAAATCCATTTCCTCTATAAAGGGCACTTTCAGAAGTGCTACATAAAGTGCATGGATTTGGGGACATTGCAGTTATCACACTTATAGTGTAATCATTTTGCAATATATAAGTGCATCAAATCAACAAATTGTACACCTCAAACTTACACCATGTTGTATGTCAATTGTATCTCAATAAAGCTGGGGAAAAATAGTGTTTTCTTGGCAACAAATACAATAAGAAAAATGGATACTTTTCAAGATGGGTTGTTATGCATATATAAGTTGAGTTGAAAAAATGATTAGAGTCTGTTAACTTTTTAAAAAAATCAGTGTGGAGCTGTCAGGACTAGAAAACAGGGATGAGAATGGCCGTTTATTATGTGCTTACCATGTGCCAGAGTTCAGTGAAAGAGTTCACTATTTTAACATCAAGTGCAGCTCCGTAGGATTTCAAACTGCTGGTTCTAAGGTTAGACTGCACAAGGCTGAATTGAAGCTTCCACTCTGTTACCAGGATTCAGAGAGATGCAAAGCAGCTAGCTCTGTGCTGGTACGATAGTGAGAACTAAATCAATTAGCTGTTCATTATGTCTTATTCTATTTAATTCTTTGAAGTCAGCAATGTCCCCATTGTGCACATGAAGAGACTGAGTCTGGAGTGGCCGAAATAACTTGTATAGTTTTCTGAAGTAAGTTGCAGAGGCAGAATTAAGAACCAGGGTTCTACTGGGTGTTCCTCTCACCAGGAGTTACCGTCCTAGGCCACGAAGATAATCTGTGCTAACTCCAACATTTTTAAGTTTAGGAAAACTTTCAAAGGATTCGTTTCAGCAGTCAACCATTCTTTTTTTGCAGTCGATAATAGATTCTCAGCTGTATGGATAGGTCTGTGCTTTTCAAAATCTGTGCCTAATGTATGAAACATGCTAAATACACCAGTTCTGTCAAATAAGACTGCTGTGTAAATGTCATACTCCATGGAAATATCGACTTGTAATGCCAGCTTAAGGATATCGTAAGGGTGACGTTCCTTTAGCAACCAAAGGGCAGACTTAAAGGTGTTTTTGTTTTTGTTTTTGTTTTTGTTTTAACTTTTTAACTAGTTGCTGTAGTTTTCATCTCTTCTTACACTATGAATACTGAGTGATGCTGGACACCCCCAGTACTTTAGCCACATCTGTCAGACTAGATTTCAGTGTTGTTCAGATCGCTCTTCTAGGTGAGTGCTTCCATTGAGGACATCCAGGTTTTTTGTTTTGTTTTTTTGAGAGGGAGAGAAGTGTGAAGGGGCAGAGGAAGAGGGAGATAGAGAAGCTTAAGCAGGCTCCACAACTAGCGTGGAGCCCAACGTGGGGTTCGATCTCACAATCCTGAAGTAAGTGCCCAACGCACTTACCTGACTGAACACCAGGCGTCCCAATGACTGAAGTTTTAATAGTGAAAGAGTTCAATGATGTGGATATAAGAACTGGAAACTTGTTTACTAGTAGAGGATTCTGCTTTGCTGGGTTGAAATCTTGGATAAATATGTCTTCTATAGCCCAAGATACGGATAGAATTTAGCTCTTATAGACTGAGTCTCTTTTTCCTTTAGATGCATATATAATAGGGAGAATGGGATGAAACTTGAAGTCCACAAATGAATATGGGCTTAATAAAAAGATAGCATAAAACAAGAAGAATTTGAACTGAGTATCACATAATTTTCATTCCAGTTCACTTCCGAGCACTTAATCTCGTCAAAATATTTTCCTTCACACCATTGCTACCTTCTGAATTACTAAAATGATTAACTATATTCTGCCATCTGAACGTGTCTCTGCAAGGAAGGCACAGAGTGTGTGCGCCAGACCCTGTGCAAATGAAGAGAACGCACTCCAGGAGGCTGGTGTGGATGTGATACATGACGGAGCTCCACATCGCCTCATTTAAACCACTCTGGTTTTTCCTTTCCAGGGTTCAGCGGATTCCTACACGAGCAGGCCGTCTGACTCCGATGTCTCTTTGGAAGAGGATCGGGAAGCGATTCGGCAGGAGAGAGAACAACAAGCCGCTATCCAGCTTGAGAGAGCAAAGGTGATTTTCATGCCCCTCTTTGATTCCAAAGTGGCATGTTGCTCAGCTGGTGTCAGCTGCTCGTCCCCTGCCTCAGATTTCTGTGGAACAATCATTTTATGATCATCCTAGTAAGGCACTAGACTGTAAGGTTTCCTGACCCATTCACCCCCTAAGAGAGGTTAGTAACATTCCCAAGGACCCTGACCCTTCACCCTTTGTGTTAGGTTTGGTGGCAAATTATCGGGCATCTTCCAACTTCACAGTTGTGGCTGATGTTAAGCTTGCCACGCTGAGTGTTGGCAGAGAGCCTCCTCAGGTACAGGTTGCCCTACCCGTTCCTGACCCCTCATTCTCTGTGCCATCAGCCTTCATTTCCAGCTACACATCCTAGACTGTTGTTCCATGGGTCTCTCTACTGCTCCCCCTCTTGGCTTCGGTCTCTACCTCAAATTCAGCACAAAAGTCAGAGCTTTGAACAACTATTAGCATTTCAGCAAAGATGAGCAATCAGAGGCATTACCAACAATAGAACTTTAGGAATTCCACAGGGGGAGAGTCCCCACCTGGGAATTTCGGTACACACAGGAGGCAATAAGAAGCAAACTGTATTTTTGAATCTTAGAACAGGAAGAGTCACTAAAGATCTCCTGTTCTATGCCTTTCAGACTGTTCTAGTTTGTTTGTTTTAGCATAGACTCCTTTTGTCAAATGAAGTTTTATATAAAATATGAGACAGGGGTTGTGGCCCACCCACCTCTCTTCTGTGCCCTCCATGACAGACCCCTAAGGCATACTGATCCAGTCTTTCCAACTTAGAAAAGAAAAACTGAAGCTCAAATAATATGAATTCCTTCCTTTTTCTGTGTTTACAGTAAACTCTATAAAAGCAGTAAGAGGGGAACGATTCTGGTAATGAGGCGTTTTATTTGCTGTGACACGTGCTAGCTGTGCTTGGTTGGCCAAAGGGGGTTGGGGGCAGTGCCTGTGAAGGGACACGGGTAGGACTCTAACTGGGGTCTTGCCTTAACTCTGGCTCCACAGTCATGTTCTCAGCACGAATAAATGAGCCACTAACAAAGCAACCCAGGATCGCAGGAACCTTATGTTCTCAGTCGCGGCGAATTTTTGTTTCAGTTTTCTCGCTGAGTGTTTTGTGGCCTTTGTGGTCACTCAGATGGCAGCCGCAGTACCATTAGCTTAGGCTGCTGGTTTGCTTAGCCTCTGGAAGGCTGCACCCACCCGAGAGCACTTGACTAGAATTTTCCCAGAAAGAATTTCAGAACCATCTTTAGTTACCCAGGGAGAAGAGGGTGCTCGTCCTTCTGGTCTACCCCTAAGTGGCCTTTCTTTTTCCTGGCAGGACAAGGTATTCATTTTACTGAGTGGAATTCCCCAGGTTTTCAGATCTGAGGCTATTTCAAAAAAATATTTATTTTACTCCCGCCTTACAATAAAATAAATAAATATTTATTATAAATATGTCTGTTATCACTTAAAATAACAGACATAAATTTTACGAGTGAAGGACAAAGCAGACAGCCCCGTCCTGTCTTTCCATCCCTCCCCAGCATGTTAGGGTAGGTTTCTTTGTTTGGGATGTTGGAAAGTGGCACAGGAGGGGGAAGATGGTTGGGCTGATTGGGCTGAATCATTTTTAGACTCATCACTGCAAGGTTTCTCTACGCTGCCAGGGACCCCTTTGAGACACTTCTTTGGAAAGTGTTTTCCCTTTCTGCCCAGTACTACAGTTATCTTCTTATATTTTCCAATATGAGAAATCCCACTCTTTCTTCCTCCACCCTTCTGCCGTGGCTCTGCCTCCAGTCCAAGCCTGTCGCATTTGCTGTGAAGACCAACGTGAGCTACTGCGGTGCCCTGGATGAGGATGTGCCCGTCCCCAGCACGGCCATCTCCTTTGACGCCAAGGACTTCCTCCACATCAAAGAGGTAAATGTAGGACTCTCTGCGTCCCTTAACCTGCCACAAGGTGAGAGCCGGACTCAGTCCTGAGCCACACTGAACTGAGAGGAGCCCTGAGGAGCTGTCAGTGTGTTAGTTCATTTAATTTGCCGGGCTTTCCAAATCCATTCATTCTCACTGAGATTTAGAAGACTGAGAACATTGCTTGCATGAGCACTCATTTAAAACACTGGATCACCATCATCGTAGAGTGGATTTAGGACAGATGTGTGGTCCCCTGGCCACCTTTGAGTCACCTTGCGTGACTACAGGGCCAGCCACAGCTCTGTGGATCCCACTTAGGGAAACGTGAATTTGGTGGCATGGCGCCTACTCGGGAGGGACCATTGACAAAGGATATTGTAATTATAAACATTTCTGCTGTAATGCTGTGGACCTTGACCTTGGAACCAATACTAGAGAGTATAATTAATGATTAAAGTATTAAAGCTAAGAAGAGGGCAGAAGGCTTTGGGAAACAGAAAGCTGAAGGGATCCAGAGGCACAGGGAAGACTTGAGGCCTTGCAACTTGAAAGGTGGAATGATGACATAGAAACTTTGATTTATTCAACTTAATTTGGAAGCCTACCTCATCTCAGATATTATGCTGGGCATCGAGAGATCGGAGATGAAGTCACACTGTCCTCGCTGCCAGGACTCTGAGTCTGGTGGAAAACACTGGCAGGTGCCTAGTTTCTGCCCTCGATGACGAGTTCTATTATAGTAAAACTGAATAGGTGTTGTGAGAACCTGAAGAAAGAGCAGGAGGGACCACCTGGCTGGGCAACGGAGGGTTGTGGGGCCAGCAGCTCTACAGAAATCGTGAAGTCTGAGGGGGTTCAGGCTGGGTGGGTGTGAGGGCCGATCAGGTGGGCTGTGCAGCATGGCTGGAGGGCACGAAGTAGGGAGTGGTACAGGGGACGGGCCAGGTCACAGAGGCTGGGAGCCTGTTAAGAAAGGACCTCTTTGGCCCTGACAAGAAGCCTGGACCATCACCAGGCAGTGGGCGGGAGAGGAATTTTAAGTAATGGACAGGTTCCACCAGCCTTGTGTCTTAGCATAATAACTCTGATGGTCAAGGGAGTGTTGCAGAGGCTAGACTGAGACTGCTGCAAGAGAGGCTGGAGAGAGGGAGCAGCTTGGAGGCAGAGTGAAAAGGCAGGATTGGGAGATTTTACATGGGGAGAAGATATTAGAGAAAGTGAAGTAGAAGGAAAGATGGAGAAAGGCCAGTTTTACAGCTCAATAAAAAGGGTGGAGGGTAGTGTCAGTTTTCAAAACAAAGAAGTCAGGGGGTTGCTCAGGGGATGAGGGGGTAGGTGGATGAAGAAGGCAGAGTGGAAGAGGGAAGAAGATTTGTTGCAAGGTGGATGCAGTTGTGAATTGACTTTTAGGTACAGTGTGTCTGGGGTGCTGTGAAAGCCCCAGGAAGACGCTTATTAGGACTTTATCCACATAATCTGTAGGCCAGAGGAGAGGAGTACAATTTGCTCTTCCTAAAAGCTCTGAGTTGGAAATGAGAAAGCATTGTAGCCAGGAAAAGATAGTATAGAATCAAGGGAGTATTTTTAAATTTTTATTTGTTTTTTTTATTTTTTTAAGATAGGAAAGATTTCAGCATGTTAGCCGTGTTGAGATGTTGAACGCAGTGAAACATATGGGAAGGATCGCTGATTGCGTAAGGGGCTGGAGTAAGAGGAGAGGGACGGCATCTGGAAGATGGGCACAAGAATTAGGCCACATCAGGAGCACAGTCTCGCCTGCCTTATTCTGCACAGAACTTTGCAATGGCATACACTGGCAGGGAGGCATGCCCCCCATACCCCTCTGAAAAAGAGCATGGGACAGGCAAGTGAAAGCCTGGAGCAGTGTGATCAATAAAAACTGACCACTCCACATGGCTGAAATACCTGCACTTACCCCCAATCTAAAATGAGATGCATGTGGTAAATATACAGCAGTTTTGCAAATCCTTGTCTTTGAAGCTCTGCCTTCTACAATGGCAATAGCGACATCAAGACATATACACTGGCTAGCAAGTAGGTCAAACATCTGGATGTCTACAGATGTCTGTCTTTGCATTATGCCCACGTGAGCTGGGTGAGGTTCTATCTTGTCCTTTGTTCAGGTACTCATTCAAGATTCAGTTCTTGAACGTTTGTGTTCAAATACATGCCAGGCCCTGGCAGATGTTGTCTGATAGCTATAAGCAAAGCAGACAGATCTCCTGTCGTGGGCTGAAATTCTAGTGGGGAGACAGATCATGAATAAGTAAATAATTCCAAATTGTGAGTGCTTTGGGGGGAAAAATGAAGCAGATGCTAAAAAGTTTAAAACATAGGGGTAAGGGTGTTATATATACTTTTAAATACAGGGGTGATCAGACAAGGCCTTTTGGGCAATGTGACCTTTAAGTAGATACAGATGAAGAGAAGCCAGCCTTAAAGAGAGCAAGAGGAGGTCCTATAGGGAGAGGAAGCACCATGTGCAAAGGTCCTGTAGTAGGAGAAAAGCCTGGCACAATCAGTTAACTAGAAGAAGGCCATATGGCTGTAATGCAGTGAGCCAGGGACCTAAAAGTAGGAGACAGTCATAGAAGTAAGTGAAGCATAGATCACAGATGACCTTAAAGTGATGATGAAACTTTAAATTTCATTCTGGGAGTATAACAAGAAGGCACTAAAGACTTTAAAAGCAAAGGAGTGGGATGAATTTATTATTTTTTTAAAGGCTACTCTGATTGTTGTAGAGACCATGGATGGGGTGGGATAAGCATGGAATCCAGGAGACCACTAGAACAATTCTAATAGAATTGAGCCAGCATGGCAGCAGCAAGATGGAAAGAAGTAGGCAGATTTGAGATCTATTGCAGGCATTCAGTGAGGAGTGGTGCTGATGGGCCAGGTGAAGAAACTAAGAGTGAGGGAGAAATCACGCGTGATCAATGAAATCAAGGTTTGTGAATTGAGCAGTGGAGATGCTAAGGTGGGGAAAGGACAGATGGGGAGAGGACACCTCAAAGGACATAGCAGGTAGAAGTTAGATACAAGAATCTGGAACTTTGAGGAAAGGGTTGGGTCAAAGATGTCAGTTTAGGTCATTGGTTTATGTGTGGCATTTAAAGCTGTGATAATGATCAAAGTTATCTAAAGAGGGAGTAGAGGGAGAAGAGAAGGCAGCCCAACATCAAACTTGAAGGAATTCCGTCCCACAGAGGTAGGCTACATGAAATGACTCAACAAATAAGGAAATAGAGTAGGAGAAGCTTGAGATACAGGAGGAAAACCAGAACAAAGCGATGCATGGGCATCAAGAGAGGAGTGTGTCCAAAGGTGGAAGCAGTCAGCTGCGGCAAATGCTGTGACGTGTCCCCTAAGATGAACAGTAAGGAGTGGACATTGGGTCAGCAACATGGTGGTCAGTGGTGTGGAAGTCATTGGGACAATTATCTGGAAGCCAAATGAAGGGGGATGAGGAGAGAAGGGGAGTTGGGAAGAATGTTTAGCAAGCATAGAAGATGCTTTCAAGGAAGTTGACACTGACCAGGTGATAGACTGAGGAGGATACCGAGTCAAAGGTTTTCTTTCAAGACAGGAGCTCATTGAGCACCTGCATGTGCTGATATTAACACACAGAGGGAGGGAGAGATTGATGAGAAAGGAAAGATAGGCAAAGGAGTACAGTTTTTGAGTAGGCAAAAAGGGTGGGATCCAGACCCCCAAGTTGAGGGGGTGAGATTTTTGATAGGAAGGGGACTACTTACTCATTGTAACATGCAGGGAGAGGATGGGTGCAGACACCCACAGTTCAGAGTCTTGCTAACTGGGAGCTGGGGTAGCATCGATTTGATTTCCACATTCTCAAGGTGTATGAGGTGAGGATATCCTCATTGGCCTGGTGGACAAGGACACTGGGCCTGAAATCTGTCCCCCAGCATCTGAATAGTTAAATGGATCATCTCACCATTTCCATCATAAATGACCAAACCCTATTCATTAGTTGCTAACACCCATCGTTTCCAAGGAGAAACAGAACTTTAAAAGGTAAGAGAAGCTCTCACATATTTTATGCACACCCACTCACACCCACATTCCAACCTTGCTGTATGTTATTGCTTTCCTCCATTCCATCAATATTCTCAGCTTGTCCTCTTGGTTGCTTTTTGATTTACATGTTCCTTGCTCGGTGACTTTCTCTTCAGACAGGCGGTTTGATGTAGGTATCGAGCTGGTAATCCTGCGTGGATTAGAGCCACTTGTTTTGAGATCTTGAACTATCTGATAAGGAAACATCTTAGAAAGAGAAAGTGCTAATCATGTTAGGGAAACGAGAATGAGAATATTGGAGCAACGCTAAGGTGACCTTCCCAGAACCCCTCGCACACGCTTCTGGAGCATCGCAGAGAGGAACATGTTTCTGTAATCAAGTTGTTGCCTCTCCTCTCAGCTGTCATCTCTTATGATGGGTTTAAGCACTTTTTCAGTAAGGAGAAGCTTAAACGCAGAGAAAAACTGCAGCTCTGCTTATCCCAGTCACCAAATGACAAGTGTGTGGAACTCTTGAATCTATGTGGCAACTACCTGCTGGGTAGATCGGAGAACTTTTCGTTTATGTCGACTCACATTCCCACTGAGCTTTAGCTGCTTCCTACAACGGAGCTAAAATGAATTGGCAAGTTGCCATGAACCAATTCTGGAAGCCCTTTAAAGTCGCTTGGGTACCGCTTAATAAATTAGTGTTCCAACGGGCTAACTTTCGGTTCAGGAAGTAACATAAACCCTAGGACGCTCTGACTCATAGCCTGCTTTGTCCCCACCACGAGAAGATTTACATTTCAGATCTGTGCGCCAAAGATTCTAAAAGGGTCTCCTTGCCTTTTGTTGATTCCAAAATAAATAGGCCTGTAATTTCAAGCCTTTTATCCTGAAATCCAAGATGGGAAGATGAGAAAAATCAAGATTTCGATTGTTCAAGATTTTATATTAGGTCAACTCACGTTTCTTTCTTCTCTTTTTTCTTTTTTTAAGATTTATTTATTTGTCAGATGGGGCACCTGGGTGGCTCAGTTGGTTAAGCGACTGCCTTCGGCTCAGGTCATGGTCCCGGAGACCCGGGATTGAGTCCCACATTGGGCTCCCTGCTCGGCGGGAAGCCTGCTTCTCTCTCTCTCACTCCTCCTGCTTGTGTTCCCTCTCTGGCTGTGTTTCTCTCTGTCAAATAAATAAAATCTTAAAAAAAAAAAAGATTTATTTATTTGCAGAGAGAGAGAGAGCATAAGTAGGGGAAGCAATGGGGGGGGGGGGTGGCAGGCTCCCTGCTGTGCAAGGAGGACTGATCCCAGGACCCTCGCATCAAGACCTGAGCCAAAGGCCGACTCTAAACCCACTGAGCCACCCAGATGTCCCCCTCAACCCACATTCCTGAAATGCAGGAATAGTCTCATACTATGTATCGTGCAGGTGTTCATAATAAAGGCCAGATCCCTAAGCCATACCGTTATGCTTTTGAGTGTGAGGCTGATGTTGTGAATTACTCATGGCTATGCAGAATTTCATGCTGCAGTGAGTTAATGAAACCATCCATTTCTCCTTCACAACGTGTCAGTGTCATATACATATAAATTTCACTTTTCTCTGAGCTCAGCAAATTGTCCTACATACAGTTTTTCATTTTGAAAAAGAAAAGAAAACCCAGATACTTTTTGGATTAAAGAGAGAGAGAGTCTTGCCCAACACTGACGAAGACAAAGTTTTTGGCCTCATCTCTGGAGGATATAAACAATAGGACTGATGATACTTGCTTTCTAAAAATCACCTACCTTTAACCTTCCCTTGAGGCAGGTGGCTTGGACTAAATATGCCTTCTGATCTAGGCTTTGGCAAATCTGTAATTACAAATACAATTTTGCCCACCCACTGAATAGGATCATGTTCTCAGAGTCTTACCCCATACTGGCTGAAGTCTTCTCATGGGTTTAATTTCTGTTTTTATGTGTCATGGAAATTTCCATGTAAATGGAAATCCTGGTGTTCCTATTAGACTTCAGACCATTTGGAGATTATTTCAAAAATACCACATATGTACAATATGCTTAACCTTTGTAAGTGTAGGGTTTTTTTTATCAGGTAATGAGATGGATTTGTAAACCTATATTTAGAAAATTACACTTCTCCAATGAGAGTAGATTACAGACAATATCATGGAATGTTTACCTAAAAGTTTTTGACAAATAACTGACAGTTGAATGTGTTTTGTCTCAGGTTTGTCTATTTTGTTCTCCAAGGTTCCAGTTACATAGATGCATAGTTACCCTTCTAAAATCTATTTCTTAAGAATTGATTGGAGGGGTGCCTCGGTGGCTCGGTCGTTAAATGTCTGCCTTCAGCTCAGGTCATGATCCCAGAGTCCTGGGATTGAGCCCCAGATCGGACTTCCTGCTCGGCGGGAAGCCTGCTTCTTCCTTTCTCACTCCCCCTGCTTGTGTTCTCCCCTTCCCCGTCAAATAAGTAAAATCTTTAAAAATAAATAAATAATGAATTGGTTGGGGCTTCTTGATAAGGACCAAAGGAATCCAAAGGTTAGGACCCAGCTTTAGTCCAGGGATTGGCAAACTCTTGCATGCAGACTGATCCCAGCCTGCAGTCTTTGTTAGAAAGAAAATGTTAACTGAAACCATGCTCACTTGTTTATGTATTGTCTATGGCCACGTGCATGTGATGACAGCAGACTTAAGTTGCAACAGAGACCATGAGGTCTGCAAAACCTAAAATATTTACTATCTGGGCCTTTAGGTAAAAAGTTTGCAGACTTTGGCATTAATCTATGGGTGCTTAGACATATATAACATCGTATGATATAATATAAATTGTGTTTATATGCAATATAGTATAATATAAACAGTGTCTGACTTCTGGTCCTCAGAAATTGATTAATGGGATGTGAAGATAAGTGAATTACTACTGATAGCAGTTTTATATCTACATTCCAGAAATATAACAATGATTGGTGGATAGGAAGGCTGGTGAAAGAGGGCTGTGAGATTGGCTTCATCCCTAGTCCTCTTAGACTGGAGAACATACGGATTCAGCAAGAACAAAAAAGAGGACGTTTTCACGGAGGGTAAGGCTCCTTCGTTTCTATAAACTTATTTGGGGAGGTGGATTGAAAAATAAGATGATGTTTTCAAGTTTGCTTATTAGCTGAAAAATGGATGCTTTCTGAGTAAAAGCTACTCTCCTGTGTATGAGGTGTTTCTGAAATTGACACACGGGTTTCAGAGTGTTCACTCTCCCAACTGCACGCTCGAGTCTCACATCATGGGTATCAACATGAATTCTACCTTGGAGACTTCTCTGTGGCCTCAGCAAACCTTCCTTGGAAATTAAGCTGTCCTCCACAAGAATCATATGTGGCCTTCTTTCTCAGTACAGGTGGGAACTTGACCTGACCTGGCATCAGGGACCTGCCTGGTTAGCTCTCAGAGACCCCCCTCTCAAGTGGGCATTGAATGCAATGGTACACGTGCTCCTGTCCCAGGACTAGAAACACCCTTCTCCACCCAGGGCATCCACTATCTCTCGGTCATGAAATGGAGACACCATCTAACTTGGGATGACTTAAGCTCTAGTGAACTAATGCAGCAGCCACAAAAATCTCAGAGTGCAGGTATTCGTAGGGCCCAGGGATACACGCAAAGCCTAAGAAAAGAGAAATCCAAATCATACTAAGCCTGCCTGTATTGTGAACCTACAGTGAATCAACTGAAGCAGATCCTGCAGTGAAGCATAAATTTGATGTGTTATCATTTTTTGAAAGATCTAATATAGAAGCAGTTCTTTCTCTTGATGCTCAACTTCCTTTTTCTATTGGACCCTTTTCTGCTTCAGAAATTCCTCTGTTTTGGGGGGGCCCTTTTGCCTTTGTCCTAATGGGAACTTCTTCAACAGTGGTAAGACATCCCAAAAGTACAGTTAGGCCACTGCTTTCTTACTTTAATTTTTAATTTTTTAATTTTTTTTTTTTTAAGATTTTGTTTATTTGACGGAGAAACACAGCCAGAGAGGGAACACAAGCAGGGAGAGTGAGAGAGGGAGAAGCAGGCTTCCCGCCGAGCAGGGAGCCTGATGTGGGACTCGACCCCGGGTCTCCAGGATCATGACCTGAGCCGAAGGCAGTCGCTTAACCAACTGAGCCACCCAGGCGTCCCAAATTTTTTAATTTTTTAAAGTAGGCTCCACACCCAGCATGGAGCCCAAAGCAGGGCTTAAACTCATAACCCTGAAATCAAGACCTGAGCTGAGATCAAGAGACACTTAACTGACTAATCCACTCAGGTGTCCCTGACTAACTTTTAACTATCAATCTTTTTTAGTATACAACATGCCTATAATATTATTATTATTAATTCCTCTTATTCCATCCTCTTGACTACTTATCTCTGTTGCTGCTCCTTAAACAAATCAGGAATGCATGTTTCTACCTCAGGACCTTTGCACTTACTAGTTTCATCTTACTGGAACCCTTTTCTTCATATTTCTGCCAGCTCACTCCTTCATCTGCTTCAGATCTTTGTTAAATATCACCTTTTGAGAGACCCCTTTCTGGCCACCATCTTTAAAATTGTATCCACTTCCCTTCCTTTACTTCCTGTCTCTCTCCTGACTTAGTTTTCTCCTTTGCACTTATTTTTGTTAGAAATACTATGTATTTAGGGGCACCTGGGTGGCTCAGTTGGTTAAGCAACTGCCTTCAGCTCAGGTCATGATCCCGGAGACCCAGAATTGAGCCCCACATCGGGCTCCCTGCTCAGTGAGAAGCCTGCTTCTCCACTTCTCCCTTTCTCACTCCCCCTGTTTGTGTTCCCTCTCTAGCTGTTTTTCTCGCTGTCAAATAAATTTTAAAAAATTTAGAAATAAGAAATACTATGTATTTATCTGTTCATCTCTCACTAAATATTTCTCACTAAAATCTGTCTATTTGAGGAAGGGATTTTGTCTATTCCCCCTACTGTTGTATTCCTAGTTTCTAGAACAATGGATACTCAATAAATATTTGTTGAATGAAATAGTAAATATATTATTATCATTTACAGAGTTGTTATTTTATTATTATTATTATTTCGTAACATTTTATGTACAGGGGACCCTGGGTGGCTTAGTCAGTTAAGCATCAGACTCTTGATTCCACCTTGGAGACTTTTCTGTGGCCTCAGTAAACCTTCCTGGGAAATTAAGCTGTTCTCCATGATCTTGGGTTTGTGAGACTGAGGCCGGTGTTGGAGCCTGCTTGAGATTCTCTCTCTCCCTCTGCCCCTACCCCTGCTCCTCCTCTCTCTCTCTAAAATAAATGAATAAAATATTTAAAAACAATAATGTTATTATGTACTTTTGAACTAAAAGAGTAAAACCAAGAGCTCACAGACATGATCTTATTTTTTCTTTACACCAACCCTATGAGGTGTAACTTCTATGGAGAGGGAAACTAAGGCTCAAAGACATGAACTATGATATGCCAAGGTCCCACAACTAGTAAATGGCAAAGCCAGGATAAGAAAAGAGATTGTTCTGACCTAGGAACCATACTGTCAAGCCCTGAGAAGGAAGAACACTGAAGAAGTAGAAAGGTGGGCTCTGAAGGACCTCTGTGGGTTCCTGGGAAGCTTTCAGAGCCACATGAGGAGAGAGGGAGAAGCGGGCTTCCCACCTAGTAGGGAGCCTGATGCGGGGCTCGATCCCAGGACTCCAGGACCACGAACAGACGCTTAACAACTGAGTCACCCAGGCATCTCTCATATCATCACTTTTTAAAAAAGAAATGCTTCTTCTAGCTCTTACAGCTTGTTTTGAGCTATGTTTGACATCCAACTGGTGACTGGTATTAGTTAAGCATCAGTTCACAGGAGGGGTTCTACCCTTGATTTTTCCACCCAATTTCTGCATCGAAAAACTAGGAGAGATACCTTTGCAAAGTATTTCCGGATCCCCATTAGTTCCCCAGTTTCTCTGAGAAATAGGTCAAAGAAAACATTTGGACAGATTCTTGAAGTTCTTTTCCAAAGCAGGATTTGGTGTGTTTTGAATTATTTAGTGGGATTTAGGCCAAAGAAAGCTTTGTTCTCTCAAGTTCTATTTGTAAGGAATCTGGGGAATGAGTCTTAAGTTCCTTTTCTGTATCCTAGGAAATCCAGTGGAAACTCTTCTTCAAGTCTTGGAGAAATGGTATCAGGGACATTTCGAGCAACACCCACATCAACAGGTGAGGGTTTTATTTTAGTTTAACTCTTCTTAATGGAATGTTTATCTTTCTTACTATTTGAACATATGGAAAGTACTTTTACTAATTTGGAAATGATTTAAAAGATTCTTCGACTTAATATTTCATTGCTCATTTGCTTTCTATAGTAATTTGATTCTACTTAAAGGGTACTTATGATACTAAAAATTCAAATCATTATATTCTAATTTTGAAAAATCTTATTTACCACCCCCAGAGCCAGTAACTGTCCATTGTACAATGCACTCTGAAGCAAGTTCATTATTCCACCTAAGAACCCAACAGACCTTAAGATGGTGAAGGCCAATTAAAAAGAAAAAAAAAAAAAGTTGTAGACTCTCAAGAAAATGCTCTGTTCCAGCCTTCATGGGGAACTTTAGGATGGTACAGCCTGGGCTATGGTGATTGGGAGGGTTGAAGCAGAGAATGGGCCTGGGTGACCTCATTTCTATTTGGACTGCAGATAACCCGAGCCCTGGAATTAAAGGAATGAAGGATCAGTGGTGGTCCTTGTTATATATTTGGTAATTATGGAGGTATTCAAATAGGAATTTTTCTTCTGCCACACTCTCTGACTCTCATAGTCTAATTGGTGCTGGCCTAGAATTAATGCTGCCTTAGGGCATGTGGTATCACCAACTCAGAAGGACAGGTTCAAGGTCTATCCTAGCCTACCACAACTGCAGTAAATGTGATTGGTTCTGTGGTAGTTCTGAGTACTGGGTCCTTGTTGGTGTGGATCCTTCCAGATCTCCTGGTCTCCGAACCAAACTAAGTCTCTGGGTTTCCCCAAATGGACTGGCCTACTTGGATGACCACAAAACCAGTTTAATCAGATACCAAAATATTTAGCCTCATACCCATTTGTTGGACATTTAGGTCATTGCAGCTTTGCACTATTATAAACAAGAAAAACAAGAATAAGCAGTTATAAATTTATTTGAAATTAAAAACAACACAGTAGGGAAAATGTGCCAATGTCCTGGAAAGTAGGCAGAAAACTTACAAGCACAAAACTTTTTCATGGTTCATCAAAATTACAAATCCAAAAATAACTAGTGATTGAGGTGAGGGTCATTTTTACCCAAAGTGTTATTCTTAGTTCTGTTTTATGAAATTTTATTTGTCCATGTTGTTCTCAGCTACACTGTATGCTGTGTCCAGCAGGAAACATCCTTTGCCCCCATGGCTGGCCCAGAATTCTGGCATTGTTATGAAGTCTACCCTCCATACCCAACATGAAATCAGGATATGAGGTCATTCGTACAAGAAAGAAATTGTCTGGTTTTTTTTTTTTTTCATTTTTCTGTCATTTTTCTTCCAAATTGTCTTGTCCAGAATGAAATAATAGAGCAGCGCTCTGCAGAGTGGGTAATTCCAAGATGATGAGAATTATAGGGACACATCGGTACATTCTTCCATCTTTTAAAATCATGTACTATCATTTACAGAGATTACGTATTTTGATATGGCTCTCATTGTTGTCTTTTAGCAAAACAGAAGCAAAAAGTGGTAAGTTGTGTTTCCTTTTTAAATCTACTGCTAAGGTTTCTATCCATACATGCCTGCAAGGCTCCATTTCAGTGACCCAAATGGCTGTAAAATAAGGCATGAGCCTCCTTGGTGGGGACCTGTGGTAATCATTTCTCATTTGACCTGAGAGTTATGAATGCTGTGGCTGTTGAGGAGGTGTGCTGAACCTCGCCTTTAGCTCCTGTCAAATCATCTTTTTCAGACGGAGCACATACCTCCTTACGATGTTGTGCCATCCATGCGTCCGGTGGTGTTAGTGGGGCCGTCACTGAAGGGTTATGAGGTACAAATACCAGTCTGTTATGCTTCGGTTGTTGATCAAGACCCTGGGAGACAGCTGCTGGGCGCTTGCCCCCCCAGGGCCTGCTTCATAGAGGTACCAGAGAGCCAACTCCCCTCCTGTGGAGGCCGGTGGCACAGTGTGGGGCTGATGTGACCTTTCACTCTTGCTTCCTTCTCTGGCACACTTCTCACCTTACATGTATCTTTTTGTTTAGAAATATATCCCTTAAAACGTTTCTAATGGAAAGTTCTGGTCAATTATTTGCTCTGCTTTAAATTCACAGTGAAGGACTTTATCTGTCTCAACCATTGCCATTACTATTAGAAATAATCGAGGGGCTGGCTTAGTGGTAGAGCACGCAACTCTTGATCTCGGGGTCAGGAGTTCAAGCCCCACGCTGGGCGTAGAGCTTACTTAAAAAAAAATAAAGAAATAACTGAGTATAAACAGCACAAGAGAACATGTGCTAACAAACCTAAACGCTCAAAGCACCAACAAATCTTACCTTGCTGTGTGTTCAAGATGACAGCCTATCCCACGAAATACTTCTCTGCTTATTTATTTTAAGGACACAGAAGGAAAACAACCTCCACCGAGAGTATCAATGAACTTGTTTAGAGATTAAACAGTACCATGTAAGAAGGAAAAGAGTAAGGACTTAGGTGTCCTGCATTTCAGGTGTTGCCATTTCTGACTCTGCTAGCTTAGACAAAAGTGGGTGGGGTGGAACATTAAAATCTGAAGGTGGGCAACCTCCAGGGTACCATTCCCACTTAGCTAGGACAGTCTCTGGCCCACAGTAGTTACTTAATACACATTGATTGAGTGAATTTCATAAATCTCTTTAAGGCAGTTCTAAGAATCCCATCCCCTTGTCCTCCCTCCTTCCTGTCTCCCTGCCTCCTTTCCCTGTCCTTTTTCCCTCTCAGTGGGGTATGTCAGGAGAAGAGCAGGAGAGTGATCTTAGAAATGGAAAATTTCTACCAGCAGTCGGGGTGGCTGAGTCCAGGGCTGGCTGAGGGAAGTCTGACTGCTTCTCACTGAAGGCCAGCACCACTCAGCGGAGCCCAGGACAGGCAGCACTTGTGAGAAAGCCAGCCTACTGTGGTCTCTCGGCTGCGGTTCTATCACCTAAGAAGGGAAGGGGGGTCAGCCTTGGGTCTAGGGAACACTGATGGTTAATTCCTCAACACCCTAGAGAACAACCAAGGGGGAACTTGGAGTAACTGGAAGTGGTTTAGCATGAAAAATGCCTCCCCCTCTGACCTAACCCTCGGAGACAATAGGCTGTGTAAGGTCTTTTTCAGACAAGTGCCCTCCCCTTCTACCTCTCTCACCTTTGACTTCTCTCTCTGTGTCTCTGTCTCTGCGTGTGTTTGCCTCATTCTTTTTTTCTCACCTCTGCAAAGGTAACAGACATGATGCAGAAAGCCCTCTTTGATTTCCTGAAGCACAGGTTTGATGGGAGGTGAGACATACAGATGTTTCTCTATTTTTATTTTCCTTTAACTGAACATGTATGATACATTGATGTGTGGATCTGTTTCCAGTAACTGCAGAAGTTCTCTAACTAAAACTTAACTGGGGCATAAACAATGAATCTTTGGAATACTGAAAAAATAAAACAATGTAATAAAAAAGAAAAAAAACTGAGTATTCAGGGAAGAATACAATGAAAGAATTCTGAAGGTAGGAAGTTATGAAGTATAGAATTGAATCCCCAAGGGAGAAAGGACCTTGAGAAGGAAAATAATCCATTTGTTTTAATTAAATGGTGTGTTTGTCTTTATTTCCTTGCTTGTTAGCGAATTCATGCCAAACTTATTTTATGAAAAATATTAATGAAAATATAGACTATTTCTGATAAATGTGGTGGCTCGCTGGCCAAGCTGGTAGTAATACTTGGGAAGTGTGTGTGTGTGTGTGTGTGTGTGTGTGCGCACGCGTGTGTGTGTACCTATGAAGATATGAAGTACTGAGTTTCCTCAAAAGAAGAGTGCAGGAAGTATTTGCATCATAAGCTTCTCCTGACTTCCCAGGAGTACCATGTGGGGAATAGTATTCCTTTGAATCCTTAGTTCTGGGTTTATTTTACCAATAAATCACCTTGTATTTTATTGGTATATTTTGTACATATCCTGTGATTCACACAGCTCAGTTTGTAGCCCTTAAATAACTTTATCATTTAAGTTTTGTGAAAAATGTCTAAAATAGTTTCTATGTTTTGCAAAGAAATGGTAAAAGCCCATATCAACTCAATACTAAGTACTAAGCTCCTTCACAATGCAGAATGCACTCCTTTAAAATAACTGCATTGCAAATACTGACGACTTAATAGAAATGAAGAAAATGTACATAGTGTGTATCGAGAAGTATGGGTACAGGCATCCAACTTACCAAATACTTTTAAAAGAGCTTCAGGGGCGCCTGAGTGGCTCAGTTGGTTAAGCGACTGCCTTCGGCTCATCTCATGATCCCGGAGTCCGGGGATCGAGCCCCACATCGGGCTCCGTGCTTGGCGGGAAGCCTGCTTCTCCCTTTCTCACTCCCCCTGCTTGTATTCCCTCTCTAGCTGTTTCTCTCTCTGTCAAATAAATAAATAAAATCTTAAAAAAAAATTTTAAAGAGCTTCAAATAGGTTTTTAAAAATATGGTATTTTAAGGAAAAAAGCAAACAAAATAAGGCTTTAAGCCCAAAGTGTATATATTTGTCAAAAGAAAGAGCCTTCTGGGTAATTGTGTTTAAAATATTCCTTAGTTTCTGGGACTACATACAAAGAAACTGAGAATCAGAATGCTTTAGTGCAGTTATGCGAATGGCTGGGCACAGTAATAGAATACCAGGCTGCCTTAATAAACAGTCCCCAGAATGTATAATGATTCAGGCATAGTGGGAGCTTACTGTTGCTCATTTAACAGTTTGAGGCAGATGTTCCTCAGCCAGGTGGAGGGGGTTTTACTGGAGAGGGAAGGATGGACAGAAAGCTTGTCCCACCCATTATTTGAAGTCCTCCACCTGAGGGTGGTCTCTCAGGTCGGCTAGTAGGAAGAGGTGTGTGCCAGCCTGGAGGTGACACACATGGATCCTCACTTTTAACTGGTCAGAACCTGGTCATGTGGCCATGCCGAATTGCAGAGCAGGCTGGGAAATGCAGTCTATGTGGCCAGGAGGAGAAGGAAATAGATTTTATAGAACTAATGACCCTCTCTGCCACGTTTGTCTAGTGGACACAAAACGCTTACTAAGAAAGCCATGGGTTTATCCTGTTCCTCCTCCTCTCCCCTTTTTAAAGAGAATAGGCAGAAAATGAAATAGTTTCAAAGAAAACAAAAAGTGCTGAATATTAGAGTTGGCAGGAAATGTAAGAGTTCTTTTATTGTAATCTCTTTCCTTTTTTTTAGATTAACATATAATGTAGTGTTTATTTCAGGAGTATAGGTCTGCGATTCATCAGTCTTACACAATTCACAGCGCTCCCCATAGCATATACCCTCCCAATGTCCATCACCCAGTCACCCCCTCCTCTCCAGAAACCCTCAGTTTGTTTCCTGAGATTAAGAGTCTCTTATAGTCTGTCTCTCTCTCTGGTTTTATCTTGTTTCATTTTTCCTTCTCTTCCCCTATGATCCTCTGCCTTGTTTCTCAAATTCCTCGTATTAGTGAGCTCATATATAATCTCTTTTCCTCAGCAGTCACAAACAGACGGATAAACTGCTTTTATTTCAGGATGTTTGGTTATTGGGATTTCACTTCTTGAATAAACATTACAGAGAACAGCTGAACTCTGACTCCTTAACTTGATGCCAGTGGCCTTGGTCTTGCTTGCTGATGACTGGGCTGGAACCCTTACCTTCATGCAGCAATCCGTGTGTTGGAGGCAGCTAACATGCATGGCTTAATCTTCCACGTTATTGTCCCCCCCCCGCCACACACACACACACTTCCTCCAGCTATGCTTAAAGCTGGGTGGTTTTAACCTGTGGTGTCTTTACCTCAGGAAGTTCTGAGCAGTGCCTCATCAAGCGACCCCATAACAGCCCTCCAGCTGAACTAATTCCATCCCATCGCAGGCCCTGTTTGTGTCAGATTGTTTCTGTCGCCACATAGCATCCTCATAAACAACAATGTTTTAATGGTCTGAAAGGTAGGACCTGTGGGAATAGAATAAAACTATTAAAATTTAACAAAGAGAAAGTGAGTGGTTTTATTACTTTCCAGAATGAAGCATCTGAGGTTCTTCCTCAATTTTCAGGCCCAGAAAGAGGAAGTGCATTCAATGGTAACAGCAGAGATTTGTTTTGAGTTGGTAGAGTTACAGCATCAAGCATTTACACACACCTGTGAATGTGGTTCTAGTGGAAATAAAATTAAAATGTCAATGCCAAGGGTTCCATACGGTCTGGTGGCACAGCAGAGGATCCAGAGATAGGAGGAAGATTCAAACAGCAGCAAAAGTAATAGCTAGAGAAAGACTCAGCGCTGGCGAGCTCTCATTTATAGCGGAGTTGGGAAATGATAGACGGTAAAGTTAGGAGTATCAGAGTGGACTTGCTTTCAAATAATGAGAGGCTAGTGCAGCAGGAAAACCAGTAATGAATTCATTAGCTGGGAGTACGAGGAGACTTTGATAAGGAAGAAGCAACGTACTTATAGCCTCACACCGAGTCTGACCCATCTGCTGTGTGAGAAATAGCCTTGTATTTTGAGCTATCACAATCTGCTGTATTATGTTTTACCAATTAATAAAGGGAGAGAAAACAAATAGTCTTTAACTGAAACCAGCCAAGAGAACACTTACACAGAAGGCTTAGCACAGTGATACAGCATAAACAGTATGTTCTAATGGAAACCTACTCAGTGTTTAATTGGCGATGAATGCAGTAGGTTAGGGAAAAAAGAGTCAAGGGAAAGTCTTATTTTTCAGAAGGAGCAAAAAAGGGATCCATTGGCTAAGAGGCTTTTTTTCAGTACTGTTTTTCAGGTCCTGGTTAGAAAATAATTCAACAAATTGGATCCAAGTCCAATAGCTTGATTGTTACAAAATCATAGACTTGCCCTTTTTGTAATACTTAAATTATTTGAATCCATTGAGAGCTACTTATTACAGTTTTATTGCTGTGATTGCAACTGTAGGTTTAACTGTGAAATGTGTAAGAAAAACAAAAAGCATAATACCAACTAGTGCCTGGGGGATCTTCGTCCACGTGGATATCCACACATAGTGGCAGTTCCTATGTGCAGATCATAAATTAAGTGAGCTTGACCAGCTGGGGCAGTGACATCAGCTTGGTGTGAACACACAGGATGCGACATGACATGGAGCTTTCCCTCTTCATTTTACACCATAGACATTCACTGGGGATCGTCCTTTGGGAAGAGGTTTGTTCAGATGGTTGAATATACCATTCAGAGTCTGAACAGCAGGCAGTCAAACCAACTGCCATTTGTTGTCCTAGGCTAATCATTTCAAATTCCAATAAAATTGTTGCTTTATGCATTTTGACCATTAGATCTGCTTTATGGCACTTGTCCAGTGATTTGTAACTGACATGATCATGGCCAAAAGTCCTAAATGAACATCCTGTGGCCTGGATAGATAAGATCTAAAGTTAAAGGAAGTTGTTAACCAAAGGCTACTCAAAGGAAAAAAGGGTTTGAGAAAGAATTTGAAGAGACTCAGAGATGTAGTGTTTATTTATAAACAGCTGGGGGCATACTTTATGGTATCACACAGCAGCCAGGGCAGGCAGAATGAAAACAACTTGTAACTGCAGTCAACAAATGGAAAAGAACAACACAGAGCCTTCTGGTTCAAAATCAATATCACCCTCTTATTATCTCCTACCATTCTCTCTTTTAAATGCAGACTCATCTGTGGTCAAACACTAGAGTTACAAACATGAATATTTAAATTAGCAGGTTGTGATTACAATGTGTCTGACCTGATTCTCTCACTGTCAAAGTATATATAAATGTCATGGACTCTGGGGGTAGAGAGTTCGTGGTTGACTGCTGATTTCTGAGGATAGGATATAAAGAACCTGTCCTCTTCCAGTCTTCAAATCTCCCGTAATTGTCTTATATACATTACGTATGTGCCTATCAACATAAGACGCTATAATTATTTAGCAAAGCACTTCTATATATTCCCTTGTTTGCTCTACTGACACAGTCCCATGAGATAGTTTGGGAGAGCTGTTATCACCATTGTACTGATTAGGATACTGATGCTTTAAGTGTCTTAGGATACTGATGTCTAAGATGACATGACTTGTCCATGGTCACATACCCAGCAAGAAGAGCAAGATCCAGGAAGAATACCCAGATCTATATATGCCCCTCCATCCCAATTCTTATGACAGTGTACGATGTTGTTCTTTGGAGTGGTCTTCTCTATGAATACTAGTAGGTTTTTTGTTTTTTTTAATTAATGTACTAGTGGCCTTGCACATTAGATATGCAAAGATAGAGTATAGAAGGATCTTATAGGTATTCTGAATGAACATAGAAATACTAATTGTTTTTGAATGTATGAGCTATAACTAAAAGTAGCATTCTTTCACAGAAAACTAACTTATAGGTCATGATAGATGGCAGCAATTATCATGAATTCCAAAACAGAAGTAAAGAACAGTTGGGATTCAGATTTGCCTAGATTTAGAGACATTTTTTGCCAGTTTTCAGTGACATTTGCTACTATACCCAGTTTGCTGAGGAACTGAATTTCAGTTAGCATTTATCTACCAGTCAGTAATCACTGACACTATGTCACAGAAAGTTTTCTTAGGGAACTTTTAAAGGACATATTTCAAATAAGATGCATGGAAGTACTGAAAGATGGCGGGGTGGGGGGAGATGAGTACAACAAGAAAAGAAGTAGAAAGGGCATTATTCTAAGTAAAAAATGAATAATAAATATATAACTAGTATATAAAGTATATTTTTTAAAGTATAAAAAACTAAAAAGAGTATATAAACTTTGATTATATTGCTGGGAAGCCTTTAACAAAAAAAAAGTTGGATTTGGTGTCTAATTTTGGTAATAGTAAGCATCTCTGTATGGAAAATAAAAACCTCTGTTTTGTCTTATTGAAGGGTTTCTCGGGCTGTGTGTGTCTTGTCCTGAGCTCTTTCATGCATACATGTGTACTGTTATTAAGAAATAACTTGTGGATGCCTGGGTGGCTCAGTGGGTTAAAGCCTCTGCCTTCGGCTCAGGTCATGATCTCAGGGTCCTGGCATCGAGGCCTGCATTGGGCTCTCTGTCAAATAAATAAATAAGTAAGTAAATAAATAAATAAATAAATAAATAAATAAATAAAATCTTAAAAAAAAAAAAGAAAAGAAATAACTTGTAATAATACTTACCAAGCGGCCGAATCTTATTTTCTACTCAGGTTGTGATCTCTGTAGGCGTCCTGGGATCAAGCCGGCAATGAGTTCCATGCTTGGTGGGGAGTCCGCTTGGGGATTCTTTCTCGCCCTCTCCCTGCCTCCCCCATCCCCTGTCTGTAAAACGAATAAATAAATCTTTTTTAAAAAGCTGTTTGAGAAATAACTTAGATTAATAAGTTTGCTGGTATTTTATTGGCAAATAAAACCAGAAAAAGAACCCTATATTGTCCATACCCTTTCCTATTTGTGGGACATATGAAGCAGTTTTTTTTTCCTGTGTATGTATGTGTTACTGTCTTGTTTGTTTGCTTGCTTTTTTGTAGAACTTGTAAACACTTGTAGAACTCTGTGTGTGTTTGAAAATAGCTTTGTAAGCATGTTTAAAATCCAGAAAAAATAGAGTTTGCACCTATTGGGAATTTGTTCAAATTTCAAGAACTAAGCGTCACTATATGACTTATGTAGAACTAGAAAAGTTGATCTCTTTTATGCAAAGCAGATGTTTTAGGCCCTCCAAAAGTCTTTATCCTACAAAGTTGAATTCTGATCCTAAATTAACTCACTTTTCTCCAGTTATAGATTTAAATTGCTCTGGAACTTGACTCCAATGTTTCTAACCAGCAACTCTATTCTTAAAACAACAAACAGAAACACAAAAGTAAGCAAGCAAATCCTATTCTATACATAAAGGAGCTGTGAGATTTCATACCTCAGATTACAAAGGCCAGTTGAGTAATGGAGACTGAGACATGAGAGTCACTTTACTTTAACCTCACTGAAATCCTGACCACCTCTCTGCACTTGGCCAAGGTTGACTGCCCCTGCTCTTATTGGTTTGGCTTGCATCTGGGCATTCAGGGTTGCTAGAGAACAAAACCGAAACTCTAAGAGACTTATGAATCAGGTGACTAAGTACTGGCCTGGTACTAATCATGTGGAACTTCCTCTCTCTATCTCAGTTTTCTTGGCAAAATGAAGAAGTTGTACTTGACCAGTGTTTTCCGATGTCTTTTAGCAGTTGAACAGCCTTTTACAATGAAATCATATATAAACCTCAATGTAGAAAACAGAAACGCAGAGGCATCTGCCTGGCCTGGACGGTAGGGACTCCCGTGCTCTGCCAGCTCAGCTTCCCTTCAGTGTGCTCAGTGGCCTGGGGCTGTTGCACAAAACCCGTGGTTTCTGTAGAAGTTAATTTGAAGATGCCTCAAATAATTTATTAGTGCTTAAAAATTCTTAAAAATGTAAAAATTTAAAACTTACCATCTAACAGCTTATAAATATGATACGACGACGGAAGAAGGTGCTTTGTGTTATAATGACATCAGAACTTTTGTACAACCTGTTGCTTTAAAGAAACAATTTCCAGTCATTTGTGAAAAGGAGTATTTTAAATTTTCCTTAAGGCTTTGGGTCACTGAAGTCAGGTAAATAGTCTCCTAAGAGGGCTGATAGGATACCAAAACTGTGTGAGATGACATATGACTCAATTATTGTTCACAACTCTACCTCTTTCCTGCCCCAACCCCCAGAGGATATAAAAATGAAGGAGAATGGGTACACTGAGCATAAAGAGAAGGGGCATTACTCTTTTGTCTCCTTTCTGGAACTCTGCCAAGCTCTGAAAATAAGAAGGGTTAAAGGTCCATGGTGGCAGTACTGGCTCAGAGAGGCATTCTTTGCATTCTACAGAAAATCATCTGTAATTGATCAATGCCAGTTTAAAGTAAAGAACTGCAAAACTAAATTCCGGAGATCCTTATGTGACTGATCACATTTGGTTCATTTGCAGTGTCTTTGCTTTATTCTTCTCTTGCATAACTGCAGGAAACTTCCTGACTTGCCAAATCCTTGCACAATCCTCACATTGCCCTCAACTATAGTGCCTTACGGCCCCCCACTTTATGCATTCAAAGTCTTAAGCAAATATACTGAAGAATCTTATGCATGCAGATGAGAAATCATATTTTCCATATTCTTAGAAATGAAACATTCCTTTGGGCTTGGGGAGAAATCCTTCTTGTATCATGATTTAACTGCTGAGCTCCAGGAATGCAACGTCGCTATTAACTGGTTGAGTGTCCATTAATAAAATGAAGAGGGCTTTCCCCTTTGGCCAGCAGCATTGATATGCCTGGGCAGAGAATTCATAGTTCCTGGAAGTCTTGTTCAAGAGCAAATCGACTGTGAATTTAGGGACACTGTATTGCTGCTTCCCAGAAAGAGCAGGGTTTATTCATATGTTTTGATTCCCTCCTGGTAATGGTGTGCATTATAAAGAGAATTTGGCAAGGTAGGTAATAGGGCAGGAAGAGCTGTGTTTTTAACAACAGGTTTTTGTTTGGGTATTGGTTTTGGTTACATAGTCAAAACCTTCCTCCATTCTACCCAGCTTATATTTGAATACTTGACAAAACCTGTTTAAAAGATTTGTGGCCAATGTTTATTATACTGTGGTCATAGTGCAGTATGTAAAGTGGTTATTAAGTACTGTGGTTATAAATCATTTGAGAGCCCCATGACATTTTTTACTGGCTTGTTCTGTTCTGTGTTCCTATTCATAGGATATCAATAACAAGAGTGACAGCTGACATTTCTCTTGCTAAGAGGTCAGTCCTAAATAATCCCAGCAAGAGAGCAATAATTGAACGTTCGAACACTCGCTCCAGCTTAGGTAAGATGTTCAAATGTGGTACTTGTCCAAGCTGTGCTTTCGGAGTGGGATGGCACATGTTTCATTTGTGAATGTCTTTTCCAGTTTGCTCCCCATTCTGAATGGGGAGGTGCTGATTAACTGAAGAGAATGCTCTCCATGGAAAAGAAGGGAACGGCAGCCAGAGCCTCCTCTCTTAGCTCTTGTCAATTAGTTAATTAGTAGTCTGGTAGGAAGAAACCTCTTTGGGCTCTCCTGGTCTGTTACTGCGTGACCACATGCAACCACTCATCTCCATTCTGCCCCAGGTTCTCAATGAGGCAAATGGTTATCTGTCATACCTGAGTTACCGCAGACATGAAAAGAAAGGAGATGTTCAATCTTCCCCTATCTTTAGATGAAAGCTAGATAATGGTGTCTTCGTGTTGCTCTGCTGCTAGCTGGTAGTACCCAGAACAGTCCCATCTTTAAGTGGAAATAGCCATGAACATTAACAACATGCAGGGAGTTTACATGTGTCTTTCCTAGAGCGGGATCCAGAAGCATTCTAAAATTCATCATGATGGAGAAGGGAAAAACACCCTACTGTTACAGGATTGCAGGATGCTTGTCTCACGGAGTCAAAGAATGAATCTCGCAGACACAAAAGGGTGAAGCAAAAGTTTATTAAGTGAAGCTGAAAAGGGAAAGGACAGGAAAAACACTCTCTAAAGTGAGAGGGGTCCCAAGTGGGTTGCCACTGGGGGCTTTCACTGGCAGTCTTTTATTGAGAACTCACCAGGGAACTTAAATCTTGACATCTCTACCACTGCTGTCACTATGTTTACTTTTTCTTTGAAGTTCAGTAATTTTCAGTGGTCCAGCTGTAGCTGTTACAGAGATATTTCTGACATTTAAGACAAATGAGGTAGACTCATTAGTCTCATTATATTCCCTCATCCCTGATTTTATATGACTCAGCATTTTCCACCTCTGGGATTTCTGTGAGCCTAGTCATGTAGCCCCCTCCATGTCTCTCCTTACTCAGTATGTGCTTAACTACTTTATAAAGCCATGTGTGAACAGGGCTGTGGAAGATGGAATCACCATCCACAGAAACAAGTCCATGCTCCTGGGGAATCACAACATTCATCTCAAAAGCCTGTTTGTACTCTCTTTGACTGCCAAGAGTGGTATAGTCCCCTCGGAACTCTCTAGGAGTCTCTCTTGCATTCACATTCTGAGGGCAGTTCATTTTACTCCCCTCTTCCTCGTGGGCAGGATAGGAAAGATAGGGGTCTTCTGTGTCACAATATCTTAAACTACTGAGATGATGATAGAAAACAAACAAAAATTCCAAGATAGTTTGCATACCCAAACAACCCATCAAGAATTTGTTGGAGGTGGAATCTTGACCCTGAGCCAAGAATTGCACAGATTAGAAAGAGGCTACAAAGTATCATCTCTATATTCCTGGTGTGATATTGGCACATGGTAATTGTTCAATAAATGTTTGTTGAATGGTTGCTTTATGAAAGAATTCAACATACCTGTGGAATAGTTGTCAGTCCTTGTGAGGGCAAGATCCTGGACATCGGTGGTTCTTTTCCTTAGTTCAGTATTTAGATCCTTCACATACAAATGAAACACTCTTAAAATTTTGGCCGTAAGGAAGTAGCAATGCAAGAGTTGATGATGATGAACCGTATTAGGTGACTGACTTAAGTTAAATGCTGTGGGAGACAAGGATGCTGAATTAGATTGAAGATTTCTTAAACAAGCATCCATTCTCTGTTCTCCTGTCTTCTACTTTTCTTTGCGCTGCACAAAGTGTCTTTGACTCTTAATTACTCCTTCTTCTGGTGTATAATGAGAGGTTAAAAAACACTTAAATGCATTCGCAAGGTTGTTGCTGACTCTAACATCTACCCCCACCAAATGTCTCATGTATATTCTTTGAAGTCATTCTGTATAATCCAGACACCTGTTTCAGTCAGTGGAATGGAGTTGGTGTAAATATTGAGGACAAAACAAGGTGAATGTCAGTTCTCTGGTTTTTCCCTTTGCTTTGTAAATTCATCTACCTATATCCATTAGAATTAATTTAATGGCAGTCTATTACAACAACCACCATGTGCACCACCTGTGTCCATTTGCCTGCTTGCTAATACACATTTGTACATTCCCCCATCACATGTTTATTTGATGTGCCACACATTATGCCAGGCTTAGGAAGTACAAACATAAGTAAGAAAGAGCATCTTACTCATAAGTCACTGGAAAGAGTGGGCAGATGGTTAAAATGCTGTCTGACATTGGAATTATGAGCCAGGGGTACAAAGAAAGAAGGATAGGGAGTAAGAGGTGTCAGAGAAGACTTCGAAGAAGTTATATTTGAGCTGGATCTTCAAGGCAGACAAGAATGTGCAAAGACATCAGCATGCAAAAAATACTATGTGGTCGATAAACAAGTAGTTTGTGCAGAGAACATTTAGAAAAGGGGAGTGGGTGGCAAGGTTTGGAGCACAGGGAAGAGACTGTAAAAGTAGGTTGAGACCAATGTATTAGGACTCGAAGTATGCTTTGCTAAAGAAACCTCCAAAGTAGATTCTGTGAAATGTGAATTCTAAAGGGTACTAATAGTTGTTACATCCAAAATATTTCTGTAGTCAAATTTGGAAATTTGGATTAAACAGTGGGCAGTCTTTACTACAAGACTTCTGAGAGCCACTAAAATAGAAAGGGTAATACATGTTTGAAATTCCAAAAGCAACTATCAGAGTCTGTGATGTTTTGCAAAAACAAAAATAAAAAACAATAAATCTCTTTTTCCCTTAGGATATCTTAAGGGACTCATTTTCCAGGGTACTCACTTTGGGAAATACTGCTCTGAACCCAAAGGAGCCATTGGAGTACTTTAGCATTTGGATATAAAAAAGATCACAGGTGACAGATGCTGGAGAGAGATGGGTCTAGGTTGGTCATGGTCAAGTTATCGAAGTGTTCATTGAGTTTCTTCCAGCATCATAGTCCATGACTTCCCAGAGCCCCATTTGTCTGGAATAAGATCATGATGAAACTTCCATTGGAACCTTCTGAGACTCAGCATGGAAAGTCAAGATTGCTGGGTTTGCTTAAAGTTTTGTTTTGTTTTGTTTTTTAAGAAAATGGGCTATGTAATATAAGTGCTGTTCTCTTTCTCAGAGAATTGTTTTGAATTCCAAATATATGTTTTCCAAATATGGGCTAGTATATAGTGTAGCAGGCCCTGCAGCCTCCTGGCTTGCTTGCCTGAGTATATCTCGGCTCATGCCAGAGTGCCCATTGCCTTAGAGCTCTGTGTTGGGTAAGCCTTCCTTGTGCTTGCCCTCCGCATGGCTCAAAGGCAATGTTTACCTCATTGCTTATGCAGAGTAAATCAGGCTAGGTATTTCCTGTTATTTACACAATGTGCCTCAAGAATTCTTTGTACTAGAGCAGTCCGGTTTGCCTCACTACCTTTTTGCTACTTCAGGAGACATTGTAATTCAGATTTGAAACATAAAGCAATGCAGACTTGTTCTACAGTCTTCCTGGCCAGGAGTTAAACCAGTGGCAACCTCAGGATAACAGCAGATGGAGAGCATACCCCAACAGCCAGAGGCTAAAATCTACTACAATGCAAAGACACTTAAATTTTTGAACTTCTCTCATAAGAAAAATCTTTTTTTTAAAACTGTTTTGACATATGAGAAAAAAAGGGGCAGGTATATTATTATTATTAACAAACGAAGTATGTGATTTCAGAAGAATTTTGCAAATAAGCCTAATTGTCCAAATTCTTTACATAAATGTCTTGGGAGCTAGTCACATTTCAAAGCAATATAAAATCTTTCAGACCATTGGGATTGGATCAGATGAAAAATGATAGCTAAGTTTACTCTTGAAATTCCTTTCTAATACAAATCACGCATTAAACATCAGTGATTTTGTGGGAAGAATTTTAGGCTATTCAAAGCCCACAAAAATAGAGTTACAAGATAGTCTTGAGCATTCATACTCCTGCACACCCTGTCAGTATGTTTGGTTTTGGAAGGGGGGATTTTTTGGTGGGTGACATGAACTTGAATGTATACTGGATACGCAAAACAAATCATGGCATTCTGGTAGAAACCCTTTTCAATGAGTATATTTAGACCAAAATCACCTTTTTCCTAGACCATATTTGAAGTAATTTTCATTAGGTAACTTTGTCTACTCTGTGTAATTTAAAAGAGATTACAGCATTGCTAGGTCATGCCTATAATACATAGGCCAAAAATAAAACTAAGTAAAAAACAAAACAAGATCATCTCTCTGAAGATTAGGTAGTCTAATTCAGACTTTGGACACGACCCAATAAATCAGATGATTTATAAAATATATATGAAAAAGTTTTTTTCTGTTTTAGAAAGCCAAATTACGTTTTTATCGATAATCTGTTTAATTTGTTTTTAAAGTAGCTGGATTGCTGCAGATATGGAAAATAACTAAATTTTTTTTATTTGCTAGATTCATGAAGAGATTCAGGTGACTTGGCCATTATAGCCAGTTGAATAGATTTTCATTCTGAAGGCATTTCAGCATTTATAATATAGTTACCTTAAATTGTTTTTTTTTAAATACTAAAGATTATGCCCTAGAACTTGAATTAAGACATAAGAGCTAGACATTAAGACTAGACATAGCAATAAGTTAGTTGTAAGAATAGACATTTAACCTTGGATAAAAAATACATATATCAGTCAAAACATGAATTTTGTGATTTTTAAAAAACATATTTACAAAATGTTAATATATAAATTATTGATTGGTTGAAATATTTCAGTGTAATTTGCTTTCCATGTAATGTTGCTCTACATATTTTCCTCATTTCTTTCCTAAATGTCATTTCAGCTTTCATAGCTAAAGTAAAAGTTCTTTAGAACAAAATAACAATCGTAAACAACATAGCTATATAAATAGCTAAATTTCAGGGCAGGTGTACGAAGTGAGTTAAGAGAGCCATCTCAGTTTTTTTTCACCAAATTTCTGGTTTTATGCAAAACTCAACCCATCTCTCTCTCTTTAGAAAAGGTCTTTGTTTTGTTGACTGTTTCCGTTGCTGTGCAGACGCTGTTTATTTTGGTGACGTACCAAAAATTCATTTTCACTTTTGTATCCTTTGCCTTTGGAGACATGTCTTGAAAGAAGTTGCTGTGGCCAATGTCAAAGAGGTTACTGCCTATGTTCTCTTTAGGATTTTGATAAATTCTTGCCTCATGTTGAGGTCTTTCATCCATTTCTAGTTCATCTTTGTGTGTGGTGTAAGAGAATGGTGGAGTTTCATTCTTCTATATGTAACTGTCCAATTTTCCCAGCACCATTTATTGAAGAGACTGTCCTTTTTCCACTGGATATTTTGTCCTGCTTTGTCGAAGATTATTTGGCCGTAGAGTTGCCAGTCCATATCTGGACTCTCTACTCTGTTCCATTGATCTATGTATCTGTTTTTGTGCCAGGACCATGCTGTCTTGGCGATCACAGCTTTGTTATAAAGCTTGAAACCAGGCAACGTGATGTCCCCAGCTTTGTTTTTCTTTTTCAACATTTTCTTAGCAATTCAGGTTTTTTTCTGGTTCCATATACATTTTAGGATTGTTTGTTCCAGCACTTTGAAAAATGTTGGTGGAATTTTGATCGGGATGGCATTGAAAGTATAGATTGTTGGCGGCGCCTGGGTGGCTCAGTTGGTTAAGCGACTGCCTTCAGCTCAGGTCATGATTCCGGAGACCCGGGATCAAGCCCCACATTGGGCTCCCTGCTCAGCGGGAAGCCTGCTTCTCCCTCTCTCACTCCCCCTGCTTGTGTTCCCTCTCTGGCTGTGTTTCTCTCTGTCAAATAAATAAAATCTTTAAAAAAAAAAGAAAGAAAGTATAGATTGTCCTGGGCAGTATAGACATTTTAACAATGTTTATTCTTCTGATCCATGAGCATGGAATGCTCTTCCATCTTTTTGTGTCTTCTTCAGTTTCTTTCGCGAATGTTCTATAGTTCCTCGAGTACACATCCTTTACTCCTTTAGTTAGGTTTATTCCTAGGCATCTTATGGTTTTTGATGCTATAGTAAATGGAATCGATTCTCTGATTTCCCTTTCTATATTTTCATTGTTAGTATATAAGAACACAACTGATTTCTGTGCATTGATTTTGTATCCTGCCACATTACTGAATTGTAGTTTGAGTTTTAGTAGTTTGGGGGGTAGTCTTTTGGGTTTTCCATATAAGTATAATGTCATCTACGAAGAGAGAGAGTTTGACTTCTTCTTTGCCAATTTGAATACCTTTTATTTCTTTTTTGTTGTCTGATTGCTGTTGGTAGGACTTCTAACCAGGGAGGGAGATGAAACATGAGAGACTTTGGACTCAGAAACAAACTGAGGGTCTTGGAAGGGTGGGAGGTGGGAAGCTGGGTGAGCCCCGTGGTGGGTATTGAGGGCACGTATTGCATGAGCTCTGGGTGTGGAGCATAAACAATGAATCTTGGAACACTGAAAAAATAAAATAATGTAATAAAAAATAAATAAGTAAAAATAAAAATAAGTAAATAGAAGTATGAAATTCAAAATATTCTGTTTTGCAATATAGACAAACATCTGAAAGAGGAACTATGTTTTTAAATATAAGAACTAATTAATAAAAATAACTATGTCCTGTTATGTATTATTTCCCCTTTTAGCGGAAGTACAAAGTGAAATTGAAAGAATCTTTGAGTTGGCGAGATCTTTGCAACTGGTTGTTCTTGATGCAGACACCATCAATCACCCAGCACAACTTATAAAGACTTCTTTAGCACCAATTATAGTTCATGTAAAAGTCTCATCTCCAAAGGTAATTAGCGCATTTGTGCCTTAGGGATTAGAAGCTCATTTCTTTTGAAATATTCTTTACTCTGTGCTTTTTTGTTAGTGGGTAAGAAGAATATTCTATTGAGACCCTTTTTAATGGGCAGTTTGTAATTCCCACAGTCTGTACAGGTTCTAGAAATTCTAAGATAGCAAATAAAGAATAGCTATTGTTTTAAAGAAGGTCACTCTCTATTGTGGTTCCCCAGACAGGCAGTTATGCAAGAATATAGTAGAAACAAAAAATTTTTAAAGGTGAGGAAAAGTAAGTATGGCTTTTCAGAGACTTTAGGTTCTATTTTAGTAAATTTCTTGGGTAATATTGACTCTTGTAGGGCACCTGGGTGCTTCAGCCTTTAAGCATCTGCCTTCGGCTCAGGTCATGCTCCGAGAGTCCTGGGAATCAAGTCCCGCGTCGGGCTCCCTGCTCAGTGGAAAGCCTGCTTCTTCCTCTCCCACTCCCCCTGTTTGTTTTCCCTCTTGCTGTCTCTCTCTCTCTCTCTCTCTCTGTCAAATAAATAAATAAAATCTTTAAAAAATATATTGATTCTTGTAGAACCTATATTCTCTCCGTGGTTGAGAGAGGACATAGTTCAAGAAAAGTATATACATTTATCATATATAAAGTCAAACATCACTGTATAAAATCTCTTGTGCAAAAGTTATAGACATTTATATATGTGCTCAGGTTGGGTCTTCAAGAAATAAGGTATTCAGTGATTAAACACAATGGGATGTCTGCCATGTGTCTTTATGCCACAAAGACAGATAAAAATAGAAGTGATGCAGCTTCAAATTGGTCTCTTTTGATTTGGCTGTTCTTTCATTTTTAAGAAGTGATGATATTCTAAAAAGTTAATATGAAATAGATATCCTAGGGAGGTACTACCTTAATAATTAGTTTACTGTCAATCCTCCAAGAGTGCAGTTTAGCACTAAAATGCCGATTCAACTTCTAGCCAGAGCAATAGTCACCTCTCACAGATGGAGAATGTCTAAAGAAGCTGTGACCTCCCCAACCCTCAGCCTTCCATCTCTGTAGACACTCATTCTGCACAGGTTGGACTTGGGAATCCTGGCCAAACCAGAACCTTTTGGGAAATAGTAGAATGAATTGAACTTGCCTTGACCACCTGGAGGTCTGTTCAGCCCCAAACTGAAGGGATTCAAGTACCCTTCATTGCAGCAGAATAGATTTCAACCTCTTTTGCCCACTGCTCTGGTCACCATGGGGCCATTATTATTTTTTTTTTAAGATTTTATTTATTTATCTGACAGAGAGAAACACAGCTAGAGAGGGAACACAAGCAGGAGGAGTGAGAGAGGGAGAAGCAGGCTTCCTGCTGAGTGGGGAGCCTGATGCGGGGCTGGATCCTGGGACTGTGGGATCTTGACCCGAGCCCAAGGCAGACGCTTGACGACTGAGACACCCAGGTGTCCCACCATGGGATCATTAAGTGTAGGAACAGAGGCTCCTGTGGACATACAGGCTGAGGTGTCATAGAGCCTCATTGACTAGTACTGTTTTGGGGTGAGGGCCCTGTTTCAGCTAAAAAAAAAAATAGAAGGGAGAGGGAATATATGGCAAATGCAGTTATAACTATGCCCGAATGACACAGATATTCACTGGTTTATACGTAGCACTATGCCAGTGCAATTGTTTTGCCTAGATTTATATCAGGAAATCTTATTAATGTAAACTGGAACACCTCAATAATTATCAATGCCTAGAAGGACTGAATATATAAATTATTGATATTTATCTGATATTGAGATAGTGATGTATCTCAGTGATTAATTGAATTTAGACATAAATGACCTGGTACAGGTCCTTCACTTTTGCAGGGCTCTCTACAAAATCTCTGGGTAAAATCTAGGGTGGAAACTTGAGATCCCACCAGGATCCCACACAGAGAGAGAATAGGATGCACATATCAAAGCCATGATAAGTGAGAGCCAGTGTAAGTGGGTGATGTCATTACAGAGTTTGTATGTGTGATTTTTCATATTGTATTTCCTCTCTATTAATACTCTATTAATACCTTATAGCCAGACTATATAAAAGGCCTTGCTTTATTCATTTTTCTTTTAATTCATTGATTCATGTCTTCTATCAGGTTTTACAGAGGTTGATTAAGTCCAGAGGAAAGTCCCAAAGCAAACACTTAAATGTTCAACTGGTGGCGGCTGATAAACTTGCACAATGTCCCCCAGTAAGTACCGTCATTTTTCGTCTTAGTCGTTCTTGCTGGGACAGGAGAGGGTGGTGTGGTTTTTGTTTTCCTATTACCATTGTCATTTTTGTTCTAGAATCATGCTGATGATATGTTGTCATAAACATAAAGGGTTTTTCCAGCAAACTTCTGCTGTCCTGTTGGCGACACTCAGGCATCCAGAACTGGGTGCCGTCTGCCATGTAAGAAGAAATGAACCTAGTGTCCAGTGTCCCAGGTCCTTGCCCGTTTCGTTGGTGGCCTTGCAGACACTCAGCAGACTACTTAATCCAGTGATGGGGACATGTTTATGAAAAGAGAAAAACAAATAAGGCCTACTGATTGGACTTTTCCTTTCATTTTTCTGCCAGAGAGTTCCAATAGGCAGAAAAGATGTGACCTTGACGGTTGAAAATTTGTGGGAACTAGAAGACGGTTATAGCAGATGAAGAGGTCAGGGTTAAGTAAGATGAAAAATTATATTATTGCAACATTTGTCCTGGTGCCATTGCCAGAAAACAGCTGCTGAGGTGGAAGCCCAGAAATGGCAGGGATGGGGGGGCGGTACCCGCTCTCCCAAGGGTCACCCTTGTCTACCACTCAGCTGATTTACTTCTTCTGTGCCTGTGTTTCTCTAAAGAAAATAATGCTCTTTTCTACCGATTTAATTTACTAGATTTTTAAATGTATACTTGTATAAGGATCATTTATGCTCTGTGGAAGCATAAAATCTAATTCAGATCTTTGTTTTAAAAGATTTTATTTATTTACTTGACAGAGAGAAACACAACGAGAGGGGGAACAAAAGCAGGGGGAGTGAGAGAGGGAGAAGCAGGCTTCCCACCGAGCAGGGAGCCAGATGTGGGGCTCAATCCCCGGACTCCGGGATCATGACCTGAGCCGAAGGCAGACGCTTAACGACTGAGCCACCCAGGTGCCCCTAATTCAAATATATAGAGAGACAATACAGCATAGCTGTTAAAAGCATGGACTCTGGAGCCAGATTGCCCATGTTCAAATCCCCACTGGTTTTGTAACCTTGAGTGAGTACCTCCCTCACTGGGTTGGTGTAAACATTTAGTGAGTGAGTATGCAGTAAAGCTCTTAGGACAGGGCTTGGTGCATAATAAGCACCATCCAGGTATTTCTGTCATACATATCAGATATACTTTGCATTCTGCCATGCCTAACCTATCAGGCTCTGTAAAGCTCTGTTCCTGTCTGGTTCACTGTTATATCGTCAGTCCTTTATTATGATAGGCCCATAGTAAATATTTATTGAATAAGTGAATGAATGAAAGTGTGAATGAAACACAGTAAGAATGTGATGCATCCTTTTATCAGATGCATATTAGACAGGCCAGACACAATGCTAGATGCTTTATATAGATTATCTCTCATCTTCCCTGTTACCTAGTAAGGTAGGCAGTTTTGTAGATGAGGCTACTGAAGGGAGAGGGTTAAATGATTTTCCTAAGGTCACACAGTTAAGTAGAATTAGATTAGATTTATCTGGCTCCAAGGCCAGTTTCCTGCCCTCACAGTCCCACCTACCTGTGTACACATCTGGTTACCTGACCAGGTAGGAGTCTGGAGTGCTCTGTTAAGAAATCTAACATTGCATTGCCCGTGAAGCTCACTTACACAATGGAATGTGTAATTCAAACCCTGTGTGCAAATACAAAAATGTATTACCCAGCCCCTGACTCCGCAGTCCTTAGCAGCTACAGAAAGTTAGCCTTCACCGAGCGGGTATCAAACTCTAGGACTGTGCCATTGTTTCCGATTTCTAGAACAGTCTTAGACTTGTGTCAGTTTGGTTCTTCCTGGAAGCAGACACCTAAATGGAATTAGAAGTGCAAAGTTACTGGAGAAAACGCCTGGGAAAGGCTAAAAGAGAAAGAGAACCAACAGGCCGGGAGAGCCTTCCCACCAGACTAGACTAATCTCATGAAAGGAAAGGAGGAAGAAGAAAGGAGAAATGGATAGCAGGAGCCTCAGACTGAGATGCCGCTTTTCTTACAAGTTTGTCACACATTAGGCAGAATTGTTCAGGTCCTAGTCCCCATGCTGTGCTCAGGCACTGGCTAGGAGCAGCCTGTGGAGAGCACGGCATTGACTTGGACCAATGCTGTGGTGGTTCCAGAAGGTGCCACAGTCCCCCCCCATCGCCCACCTCAGGCTGTCTGCTGACTATGCTCATCACAGCTGGGTTTTCCAGGAAATCTGAGCAGAGGCCTCTATGACCAATCTAGTAGATAATATTATCCTTACTTTCTGGAAGAGAAAGCTAAGTCCCTGATTAGGAAAGTTGTTGAAGGTAACAATTAGTAAATGAGCCCCAGATTCAACCCTAAGCCTTTCTGACTCCAACAAACCTCTGTTCACTGTGCCCTCCCACCCTACACAGCTGTGTAGTGCCGATGAGTCTCTGGCCAACTTTGCTGTCTAAGAGACATCTCCAGGACAGAACAGAGACCTCACATGGTAAGGGGGAGGTGTTAAGGAAATTGAGGGAGTTGAAGGCCTGAGTTCCAGTTCAGGCAACGATTGGCCAAATCCATGTGGTCCTTCGGGCGGATGTTCTGCTGCATCAGTCCCCATCTGGAGCAGAGAATCTTGGTAAGGCAGGAGACATGGAAGTCCCTACTTGGGCAACAGAGTTGTTTCTTTTAAGTGTCTGAGGGAGAGGAGGACTCATCTCCTGCCTTTCCCCTCCCATTGCTAAAATAGAAGTTCCTGTTTGCTTTTGTTATGTCAAAAAGCTTCCCCACCTTCCTTTGTTTCCGGAGTCTGTTAGCAAAATCTTTTCAACCAATTTAGGCTTTTGGGAAGCAAAACCCAGGAAGGGAAAGGGAGAGCAGGCAATTTCCTGCCACAGCACCCACCCCACCCCTACCCCACCTCCACCCCCTACCCCCGCCAGACAAGGAAGCCCAGACCTTGCCACCTGCATGAGTGGTAGAAAAGAAAGGGGGGGAATACAAAATGAAAAATACAGATTAATATCTCAAATTGCGTTGGCCATGTCTGTCTTCACAAATGTGGAGGGATCTACATTATGCAGGGGTCCTAGTTCTGTGACGTCCCAGAGGTGCTGGCAAGATCTGTGGGAGTTTTGGGAGAAGATCTGGGTGGACTGGAGAGTAGTTAGGCCTGTCTAATTTCTTTGGACAGAATGAGTAGACTCACCCACCAGGAGCAAGACATTTCACAAGTCTATGCAAATGCAAATGCTGAGAAGAATGGGGTGACTTTTTAAGTGTGAGCTCCTTTCTCTCACTGCATTCATGTAGGCAAGGTGTGGGTGGAGTGGGCGCTACCAACAAATGTCAACAGTTGTGGGAGAAATCTCCTCTGGTGAAGGCTGAAGTCTCTGGTATCCAAGACCCTTCTCAGCTGTAAGACTGATTCTATCCAGATTTTGGAAGTGATCAGTGTAGAGAGATTGGTAAAACCATGAAGTCTGTGGAGCCCAAGAAAGAGGAGAGTATAAAAATAAGCAGAAAATATATTAAGTGAAATCCTCATTATTTCAAAATGCCATTAATGTCAGATACTTCTATGGAATGATCCATGGGCGTGATGAGGACTTGGCATCCATGTCACTGCATGGTTAAATCAGGCCAACTCAAAATATCTGGTCATCTCAATTTTGTGTGGCTCACCTACAAGAGCGCAAATACCTTGAGCAAACATTGTTAGATCCAGGGAGCCTGGGTGGCTCAGCCGGTTAAGCAGTCTGCCTTCCACTCAGGTCATGATTCAGGATCTTGGGATGGAGCCCCCACAATGCATTCCCTGCTCAGCAGCAAGTCTGTTTCTCCCTCTCCTTCAGTCCCTCCACCATTGCTCATGTGCACATGCACATATGCATGTGGTCTCTCTTTCTCACACTCTCTCAAATAAGTAAAAAAAAATTAAGAAACAAAAAAACCATTAGACCTGTTACCTTGCTAGGGGCTAAGGATTCGAACATGTGTTCCTGCCTTCAAGGACTGCATAATCTTTTTTTTCTTTTTTAAACATTTTATTTATTTATTTGACAGAGAGACCGCAGGAGAGGGAACACAAGCAAGGGGAGTGGGAAAGGGAGAAGCAGGCTTCCCGCTGGGCAGGGAGCTGGATGAGGAACTCACTACCATAACTCTGGGATCATGACTAGAGCCAAAGGCAGACACTTAACAACTGAGCCACCCAGGTGCCCCAGTACGTTTTGTTATCTGTAGGGCAAGCTGCCCTCATTCTTCTAAAATTCACTTGGCTATTTATGCTTTTGTTCTTTCAGAAATACTAAGAATTAGCTTATCAAATTTATGAATTATCCTTGGATTTTTTTTCTTATGATTGCATTGAATTTGTGGATTTATTTTGCAAGAATTGATACCTTCCTCATTTAATCTTCCCATCCAGATCCTTGTTTACATCCATCAGCAACATTTTGTGGTTTTCTTTTTTTTTTTTTAAAGATTTTATTTATTTATTTGACAGAGAGAGAGAGAGATTACAAATAGGTAGAGAGGCAGGCAGTGAAAGAGGGGGAAGCAAGATCCCCGCTGAGCAGAGAGCCCGATGTGGGACTCGATCCCAGGAAGCTGAGATCATGACCTGAGCCGAAAGGCAGAGGCTTAAACCTCTGAACCACCCAGGCACCCCCTTTTATGGTTTTCTTTGTATAGATCTTACCCACTAAGTACGGTAACTATGCTTGCAGTGAGCATTCTGTAATGTATATAATTTTCGAATCAGTATGTCTTACCCCTGAAACTGATACTATATGTCAAATATATTTCAATTTTTTTTTTAAAGATTTTATTTATTTATTTGACAGAGAGATATACAGCCAGAGAGGGAACACAAGCAGGAGGAGTGAGAGAGGGAGAAGCAGGCTTCCCGCCGAGCAGGGAGCCCGATGTGGGGCTCGATCTCGGGTCTCTGGGATCATGGCCTGAGCCGAAGGCAGTCGCTTAACCAAATGAGCCACCCAGGCACCCCTATATTTCAATTTTTAAAAAAAAGTTTATAGTTGGCTAAGTCAACTCTTAGCAAACAATTTGGTACATCATAAATATCCTTACATATATTATTACTTTGTAAATCTCTTTTAGATTAAAAGAGTGGTTTAGATCAGGGTTTCTCCACCTCAACTTTAGGTTGGATAATTCTTTGTCCTGGGAGCCTGTCCTACGCATTGTAGGCCAGTAACAACTTCCAAATTGGGTCAACCAAAAATGTCTCTAGACATTGCTAAATGCCCCTTAGGGGAGAAAAAAAATCACTCCTGGCTGAGAACTACTAGTTTAGGTTAATATAGACAGACGTTTTGGTGAATAACATTATAAGAAGTCTTTTTTTTTTTTTTTTTTTTTAAGATTTTATTTATTTGACAGAGAGAAACAGAGCCAGAGAGGGAACACAAGCAGGGGGAGTGAGAGAGGGAGGAGCAGGCTTCCCGCCGAGCAGGGAGCCCGATGTGGGACTCGATCCCGGGTCTCCGGGATCATGACCTGAGCCGAAGGCAACCGCCCAACTAACTGAGCCACCCAGGCGTCCCTATAAGAAGTCTTAATAAGTGATTTCTTGAGATACATTTTAGGTGAATTAAACTTGTGTCTTTGTTCTGTTTACAAGAATGAGTTTATTAAATTGTTTTCCTAATAATTATTAGAAAAAATACCTGTGTCCTATTAAAATTGATGTATTTTAGCTGCTGAGAGTTGACAGTTGAGAAGTTGTGTATATGATACAACATGTTGCCCCTGAAATAGCTGGAACCAAGAAAATATATGTGCATACTTAAATGCAAATAATACTTCAAGATGTCTTAGGATTTATCCATGTCAGGAATCTCAAAACAGCCTCGTGCACTGGGAAGACAGCCTTGCTCTATTACATCTCAGCAGCAAATTCCTGGTTTGTTGTTGGTTGGGGGTTTGGTTTTTTTTTTTGGTAATTGATCCGATAACTTGAAATATTAAACAAGCAGTCTGGATAAATGAGGTTACTTTGTGTTTAATATTTTCTAAATACTGTTTACATTATTAAACATGTTCATTTGATATTGTTTGAATAACGTTTGTAATGCTAAAATGGAATTTTATGCTCTGTGTTGGCACATGTGAAAAAATCTTTGGATTATAAAAACTAGTAGTAATCTAAAAATGTGCCTGTATTTGTCCCTGCTTTACTTTAAGACCATAATTGTAATTGTCACTGAAAGATTGGTGATCACTGTGTCATTTGAGTTCCTCTAGGAGATTTTACAGCTTGCTTAATTGGCCACGGCATCTCCAATCTGAAAAGTCAGCTGATTATACCGGCAGAGTCACACATTGCTAAGAAATGAAAGGCAGCAGTCTTTAGAAAGGGAAATCTAAAAGAGTACTGAAAAAAGCCAGCTCTCTGTAGCCAGAGAAATGAATCCAAGACCGAGGGATTGTTGAAGCAAAAGGGAACCTTGAAGAGAACCCAGCATAGGATTCCCTGGAGTGTGTTCTCCCCAGTATGGGCTCCATGTGATGTCAGGAGGGGCTATGCAGAAGGAGCTCCAATACCAGTTTTTGAGGAAACATTCTGTAAACAAAGATGAGCTGGTTTCTCTACTGCAAGAGCCTTAATATGCTAGCGAGCATCTTATACCTCTATCAGGACAGTAGACGGTGTTTCCCGTAGATTTTGACTGCCTAACCATTTTCCGCAGAGCATCCTGTGGATTTAGTATTTCAGGAAACACTTCTAGGGGAGGACTGATTCAGTGCAGCCACCTCATTTTTCAAATGAGGGAACCAAGACCAAGAGAGGTGAACGGGCTTTCCAGAGAATGTAAGTCTTGGCCAGAGTCAGCGTAAGATGGTGAATAGCAACAAACTGGTTATTACATATTCTGGAAAGAGAAGCTTGGGTTTCATACGTAAAGCTTTTTTTTTAACAGAGAGAAATACAGCCAGAGAGGGAACACAAGCAGGGGGAGTGAGAGAGGAAGAAGCAGGCTTCCTGCCTTGCAGGGAGCCCGATGTGGGACTCGATCCCGGATTCCCGGGATCATGACTGAGGCGAAGGCAGTCGCTTAACCAACTGAGCCACGCAGGCGCCCCCATACGTAAAGCTTCTTCAGAGAGGGGTTAGCAAACTTTTTCAGTAAGGACCAGAAAGTAATTATTTTAGGTTTTGTGGGCCATGTGGTCTTCCCAAGACTACCCAACTCCGCTGTGGGAGCCGAAAGCTGCCACACACAGTGCATCAGCGAGTGGCAGTGTTCCAGTCAAACCTTGTTGATCGAAGCGGGGCGCAGGCCCGGTGTTGCCGGCCCACCAAAGCTGCGTCGCTTGTTCTAGGACAAGGTTTTGGTTATCTGTGACTGTGCAGTAAACTTCCCTCAAACATAGGGACTTTAGACAGTGAGCACTTGGCGGTATATGGCCGGTGGCTGACATGGTCCCTTAGCAGGGATGGCTGGAAAGCTGGACTCAGCCAGCTCCTTTTTCTCTCCACGTGGTCTCAGGGCCGTTCTGTGGCATCTCTCCGACTGGGATATAGGCTTCTTACATGGCAGCGCCTAGGGCTCCAAGAGCCAAGTATTCCAATCTCTTAAGCTTCAATACTGGCTTCAGATAATGGTACAACATTTTGTACGGCAAAGGTGTTACTGCGCAGATTCAAGGAGAGAGGATATAAACCTTCCATCTCAGTGGAGGGTGTATCAAAAAATCTGTGGCCATGTTTAATCTGCCACAGACACTGGCGTTCTGGAAGAGGGAAGACTTTGCTTCACCGCCTGCTCTGGATCCACAGGAAAAAAAGGGTGGGGGTGCCTGGGTGGCTCAGTTGGTTAAGCAACTGCCTTCAGCTCAGGTCATGATCCCGGAGACCCAGGATCGAGTCCCACATCAGGCTCCCTGCTCGGCAGGAGGCCTGCTTCTCCCTCTCTCACTCCCCCTGCTTGTGTTCACTCTCTGGCTGTGTTTCTCTCTGTTAAATAAATAAATAAAATCTTTAAAAAAAAAAAAAAAGAAAAGAAAAAAAGGGTGGAATGCAGACAGAAAAGGAGCCAATGAAACGGGGACCCACTTTATTTTTTAAAATATGACCAGCCTGATTTTTAATTGGAATAGTCATCTATACAGTATGTTGTGAGATTTCATGTTACTTCTGCCAGATATTAGTACCCTTTTCCTTTTCAGAAAAATTGAAAATAATACTTTTTTTTTAAAAGATTTTATTTATTTACTTGACAGAGAGAAACAGAGCGAGAGGGAACACAAGCAGGGGGAGTGAGAGAGGGAGAAGCAGGCTTCCCGCCAAGCAGGGAGCCCGATGTGGGGCTCGATCCCAGATCTCCGGGATCATGACCTGAGCCGAAGGCAGTCCCTTAACCAACTGAGCCACCCAGGTGCCCCCAAAATAGTACACTTTTAAGAAGACAAAAGTTCAAATCGCCCCAGTACTGTGGTGATAAGAGCCTCATCATAGATGGTGAGAAAAGCAGACAGGCAGAAAACTGAATATATAAAGGAAATATAATCCCTTAATCCTACTTAGTTACAAGCTGGCTGTGTTACCATAAGATGACCTTGCGGCTCTCTGGGCTGTGTAATTTTTTTTGAGTTTGCAAAATGATATCGATTTCTCTCTCTGCAAAAGGGGAACTCATCTCACAGAGTCTTGCAAACCTCTAACATTACAGTAAGCATTAGGAGCTTTCTTCTGTCACTCTTTATTTTCCATTGCTGAATAGACTCAGATTTATTCTAGTAAATACAAGAACTCTGAAGTGAATGATAGTGCCCAGTATCCTTGACCATATTGCTATCATGGTAGTAATTTTCCATTGCTCTTTTCCAGCCATTTTATGTAAATTATTTAGAATCATGTGGCTTCACCCATCTATTTAAAGTAACTCTCCAGTGGTGTTTTCATTATTACAGAGCCTCTGGGCATCCACAGTTTAATTTATAATAATGCTTTTGAAAAAGAGAGTAATCAGTTTGAGAGGTTTCCTTCATGAAACAAGACTGCGTGGGATCTAGATTCTCTCCATTAAGGACTATTCTTGTTGAGGGCATTTTAGCCACCCAACTTGGATAACACCGACTTTGGTCCCCATCGACTTAGCATTCCCACTAGGACTATGATTTAAAGTGTTGGATTAATTTGAACTTAACAAAAACACTGGGTGCCTCTTCCATGGACAATAACACTGGAAGATGTTGTCATTTTTGAAGAGGAAGAATGGCCAGGACGGAGGGGTGTGATGAGGAATGTGCTTGGGTTCATGATAAACGTCACAGATTGTTAAGAGATCTTAACAAGGGATCAAAATCACTGATACTCTTTGCTTTCATGTTTGCCCCTGAAATTGGTGGCAAGAATTCTGATTGTCTTTTTCCATTCAGCTTATTAAAGTTGGAAACTGCCTGAGGTAAACTGCTAGAGCTCACAATATTGGTAGGCTTTCTTTTATCCCCTGTAAGACCTCCTAAATCTTTTAAGATTCTTTTAATTTAGCATCTAATTTCCCATCACTAGTTGACCAGTGAGTTAAGTACTCAGGACTTCAAAAGCTTTAATAATATTAAGAATGCACTTGCGATATGAAAGAAACATTGGCTGATTATTTTATAATTAGCATTACATATTTGCTATTCAGCCATTTTATTTTACTGAATAGTATCTGCCCATCATTTTTTTTTTTTTTTTAATGATGGCAGAGTCAGGATCTCTATATTCTAGGAGCAAAGAAATAAAAGTGTACCTACCCCTATTATTTCTTTTTTCCTCTTAGGAATAGGAAAGAGGTGCCACCTGAGGTTTTATCTATGCACAATAAATAAATGTAAAGTGATGCACATCTCATGGGAGAGTTTATATGTATTTAATCTCTTGCCTAGCTAGTATTCTGTAATGCACCAAATTAAAAAAAAAGTTAAAATTAAATTGAAAAATTAATTTCTAAATTTTATAACTTTTTATTAGGATATGTTTATTAGCAACAACCTAGATAAAACATATTACAAATTGTATGTTAGGTTTCATGAGACCCTCTATGCTAAAAAGGATGATTTCATAGTCAGACCTGTCTACTCTGTCTCAGCATCTCCCCCTCCCAAAGGAATGTAAAAGAAATAAATGGAACCTGCTCGAATTCTTAGTGTAGAAGCTGAAAAGCACTCTATTTTCTGTAAAAGCTAGGGTGACCAGCTGTCCCACTTCCCCCCAGATTTTCCAGATTCAGACACCGATAATCCCAAGTACCCCAAAACACTCAGTCCCAAGCAGATCAGGATAGTTGGTTGCCTTGATTAGGGTTCCCTGGGAAACTTTGTGCGGCTTTGGGAATGGACAGCCGGACAGATCATTAAGTACTTAAAATTTTCTGAAAACGTATTGCAGATCTTCTTCCTTTCCACTGAATTCAGCATCAGTCTTTGCTTTCCTGGTCCCTGTCATCTAGTTCTCTGAACCACTGGATGAGCTGGAGGCCTGGTTTTCACTCTTCTTATATTTATAATGCTTTACTATTTCATTTTCCCCAACAAGCTTATGCAAAAAAGGCACCTGATGTGCCTGGTTTTCCAAGAGTTTGTTTTCACTCCTCTGCCCAAGATGTAGTTACTTTGGCAGCCACATTCTTTCTGCCCACCTCAGTAAAAGAAAATATCCCATCACAGTATGTCAGAGGCATTTGGTATGGAAGAGCTTGGCAAACAGCTTTGTGTTAATCACTCTCCGGCACTCACCAGGGCCATGGTATCATTGAGTGGGTCTCACTCACCAGGGCCATGGTATCATTGAGTGGGTCTCTCTCCCTGCCTGTGAACATCCCCTTACCCACACCCTCTGCTGCTTCTAGATTAGATAGCTGTCGGAATCCTTATCTCAGGCTGGAGGCTCACGTATTGCACGGCAGGGAACTAATTAGACTTGAACCTTTAAATTTTTGAAAAATTGGCAAAGCTGATTTGCATAATTCCTGGGGCTGCTTCGAATTTCATGTATAATTTCTTTAAAAAATGTATGCCCTCATACTCACACTCTAACACTCTGGTCTAATCAGCTGTGTTATTTCCTCAACAGTTGAAAAGAAACATTGTCACAGATATACAGGCTGTGAAATTCTTCATTGAAAATAAGACGCATATGTCAGTACTCTATTCAGAAGCTGAAATTTGCTTTCCTTGGTGCTTTTGAAAGCGTAAAAGCAGTTTCAAATATCTTGCATCACATAGCTGTCTTTTTAGCAGGTGCAAAAGTATGATTTCCTAGAAACGATTGAGGCTTGAGCAAACAGCCATATGCTGATAGATACAAATTCTGTGCATTGGCCAAGAGGAGTATGCTATTAAAATGACCTATAATAAAGTATATGTTTGATTTTATCTGCAGCATGACAGTGACGTGGATATAAACTTTATTCAAATAATACCCTTTAGTGGGGCTGCTTACCTGGTTTTTTTCTTTCCAGACTTAGTTGTCCTGACTGTGATAGTCTGGACCCTCACTCCAGAGGTCCTCGGAAGGTTCTTTCACTTGGGACTAAAAAAATGAGTTTTTGAGACTGCACATTGTTGAGAACCTACCTCATAGAATGAGACCTATGTAAGTGAAGCAGACAGCTAACATAAATTATGTAAACCACAGACTCCAAATCACATACAATTTAGAAATTGGTGAACAGTTTAAGCATGCAGTGACTGATGGAGTGGGCCTTTGTTCCTGGGCTGCCCAGCGTCATTTTTCTTCCTGGCTCATCTTTCTGAATCTGCGTGCACGCTTTGGATCGGGGCGGGGGGTGGGGGGGACTGTTCTTGTCCCACTCAAGTCAGTGCAGCAGAGAACGGAAGTTCCATCAGAGCATTAAGGACAGCTCTCAGATCCGACATTTGTACCTGTTGATGGATTACATTAACAGGGGCAGGGTGCTTTTGATGGCCAGAGGCAGAAATTCCATTGAGTTACTTCGTGACACAGGGCATTTATTGTAAGGATGTATGTTGATGGACACTGTAGGAACCTGCTGCTCTCCCGTTCTCTCGTGGGCCACATGGACTCTTTCTCCCCTTGAGTGTTCTCTTTATCTGTTTTCTTCTCTTCCTTCTACAGATAGAATTCTTTGACTTACTTATAATTTCCCCTCCCTCATAAGTTCGACTTTCACCTGTGTCTCTGGGCCACCTTCTCAATGCCGAATTTAAACCTGCAACTCAGAACATTCAGGAGCTCAATCTCTTAATTGTTCAGAATTAAAGTCCCCATGTGACTTGGAGTATCAATGGATTTTAATACTTGTGTCTCCCACTAGAAGAGGGGAGTTTCTTGAGCATAGGGATGATGTCTGTATCCTTTGCCACTATGTACTTACAATGCCTCGCACAACATAGGTACTGAGTTAATACGTTATGAATAAATAAAATATGCAGAAAACTATCTGAAATCGGCTAGTAGGGGCACCTGGGTGGCTCAGTTGGTTAAGTGACTGCCTTCGGCTCAGGTCATGATCCTGGAGATCCGGGATCAAGCCCCACATTGGGCTTCCTGCTCGGTGGGAAGCCTGCTTTTCCCTCTTTCAGTCCCTCTGCTTGTGTTCCCTCTCTCGCTGTGTTTCTGTCTGTCAAATAAATAAATAAAATCTTAAAAAACAAAAATAGAGGCCATATTCCCAAATGGTGTAATTATGGTAAAAAAAAAAAAGAAAAAGAAAAGAAATCGGCTAGTAAGAGGAAACGTTTCTTTTCTTTTCTTTTTTTTTTTGAGGGGTGAGGGGCAGAGGGAGAGCGAGTCTTAAATGCTCGACGCCCAGTCCAGAGCCCGAAGTAGGGCTTAGTCTCGTGATTCTAAGATCATGACCTGAGTTGAAATCAGGAGCCATCGTTGCTCAACCAGCAGAGCCACCCAGGCACCCGGGGAAGGCTACATGAGCTGAATTGCTGAGTCTTTTCCAATGCCAGTCGGTTGGACTGAAGTCACCTTATTCTTTGCCTCATTGCTAAACATTTCTCACTGTCAAACTTTTTTCTCCCCGACTTTCAAACTGCTTTGCGAATTAAGGTCAAAATGTTCAGTAGGGATCAATGTGATGAAAACATTCAAATAGAAAATGTTGGGAAAGAGATCGTTTCCATGGTGACTTCTGCTTGAGGGAAGCCTCACACCTACAAGAGTGAGTCAGCTAACTTATCACTGACTTGTTGTCCATTTGCCATGCACTTACAGTCCAGCCACACCATCAGTGCTGATGACAAGTACCCCTGCATTTGAGTCATCAGTGGAAGGTTCTTATTTTGGCAAAATGAGCTTGTAAAAGCAAGGTAGGTAGTGGCAGAGGTGGTATAAGAGGGAAGGTGTGAATCCAGCTGTTGAAAGCTTTCCCTCGGGTATGGGATGGCTTTTCTCTTTGTGAGTGGCCACAGTTTTCTGACAGTCCGTCCTGTCTGTGTTCCCAGCCACACTGCCGTGACCCTGAAGTGCCACTTTGCTCTTTGAGGGGAGAGGGAGGGAGGGACTCTTCCTGATTAGAGGCCAGATGCTGGACAAAGTCCTTATGGACAGAAATACGGATACTGGACACTTCTTGTGTGACACGCCTTCCTTTCCACAATAAATACTCCTGGTGCTCGTTCTTTTTTAACTATTTCACACAATGATCTTTTGGTAGCAGAAATGTGGTTTTCTGGCCTTAATTCTACACCTTCTTTCCATATTGTTTTCTCATGAGACAGAGAACATTTTCACAGGCATTCTCAAAGTTATCTTAGTAAATGTTATTTCCTTCAACATGTTACTTTGGAAGATGAAGCGTTTATTCCATGACATGGTCATTGCCCAAAATGTTTTTAGAACTCCTCTTTCAATGCCATTAACTTGCTTCCCTTGTATCCTGAAGTAAGTGTAATTGAGCTCCATAACAATCTGTGGATACATATGAATATGTTTTTGCTGTATTCTACATATGACACTTGTATATCCACCTCATCGTTTTCTTCTAAATAATGAAAGATCTAAATATTTAATGAGCACTCCCATTTTTGTGTCAATATTCAGATTTATATTTGGTTGCCTCTGCAGCCCTCAAAAGTGATATTTGTTCCTAGATGTTAGAAATGCTACTATCTGCATTAAGTGGAATTTTAGGCTTCATTGCCTAAAACCTAAAGTATAAGTAAAATGGATTTTTTTTTTATCATCTGCAGGAAATGTTTGATGTTATACTGGATGAAAATCAGCTGGAGGATGCATGCGAACATCTGGGAGAGTACCTCGAAGCCTACTGGCGTGCTACCCACACGACCAGCAGCACCCCCATGACCCCTCTGCTCGGAAGGAATTTGGGCTCAACTGCGCTCTCACCATATCCCACAGCAATTTCCGGGTTACAGGTATTGTCACTTTCCAACCATATTTTTACAGCCTTACATTGAAGATTCTGGGGAACTTGATTGGGATGAAGACTGGATTATCCTTAATCTGAAGAGGGAAACATGGGTGGACATTATATATAAAAAAAAAAAAAAAATTCAAAATCTTACCTCACCATGGGCTACTCTAGGCTGAGTTACCACAGGGGCCCTTTCCATAGACCTTTGCTCTCTGTTAATATATAATGACTTTTAGTTAGACAAGTTAATCTAAACTCTGCTAGGACATTTACTCCCTACTCAGTGCAACTTGTAGTCCCTTACTTGTCCAGGTCACTTCTTCAAGATTATACATTGGTGGCAATATAAGGCACCAAGGCAAGCTAAGTAAAATGTTTCAGGACAGATGGACCTTCTGACTGCCCTTAACTAATCCTGCCCCCACCCCAAGGCTGCCAGGCCTGTCCCCTAGCTTGCTCAGTACAGACCGTGGACACAGGTAGAGTCACTCTGTTCAGAAACAGTGACAGATCCCTGAGTTTTCATGGGGGTGTGTGGGCATCCATCTTGGCCAGTAGCTATGTCAGGTATCCTTTAGGGAAGGCAAGGACAAGTGCAGAAGAAGGACGTTTTCCCTTTTCCTTTTCTAGTACTGTACTCAGGGCTAGATATGAGGAGCCCAAGATATTATGATACAAAGGGAGACTTTTGCCTTCCTACATCAATTATTATTTACCATTTATCAAGAGCCTGCTGGAATGTAGCCTAACCCACAGCTGGCTAAGGAGCTTGTAGTCAGTTGAGCCCTCTTGTATGGTGACTAGTTTTATATTCATGGGTTAAAATGATAATCATAACTGTAGATCACGTAGAGTTAACTCTGAGAGAAAGGGCACTCTCTGGAATGCTATTCTAAACTGTATTACTCTGCTGCAAAATTTCATCTTTATAAGCAAAAAACTGCCCTCTAAATGAATAGCTTTTGAGGCTGGAAATGAACATGGGAAATGTGCCCGTGTAATATATGGTATATTTAGTATGCACCAGGACCATCTCTTGTCTGGCTTTCAGTGCCTCTGTACTAATCCAAGTGTAGTATCTCCACTGACTAGTTTGGTTGGCTCCGAATTGTCCATGGTGGGATGAGAAATGGATGCATGGAGCATTATATGCTTTTCTAATGTAGGTAGAAGTGAAATGCACTTTGTTTATGAACATAACACTCCAGACTCATCGCCTCTAAGACATTCACCTGGAGCGGTTCTCCCAGCTTGAATTAACCCTTCATCCTGGACCCTATTTCTCTTAGTGACCATGGGTATTTTTTTTCTTAAAGATTTTATTTATTTTGACAGAGAAAAACACAGCCAGAGAGGGAACACAAACAAGGGGAGTGAGAGAGGGAGAAGCAGGCTTCCTGCCGAGCAGGGAGCCTGATGTGGGACTCGATCCCAGGTCTCCGGGATCATGACCTGAGCCGAAGGCAGTCGCTTAACCAACTGAGCCACCCAGGCGCCCCTGACCATGGTATTTAATTGTTAGATTTCTGGCTGGGGTTAAAGGCACAGACTAATGGCCATTGAATGATTTTCCTGCTGTGTGAAGGTCAGTGTCCCTTAAAGGAACTGGATCTGGGTCCTTGGTCTCATCAGAATCCTTTTTCTTAACTGGGGTGACCTATGTAAGTACAGAGACACAGCTATGATACATGTTTTCCCATGATTTGAAGAAAAATGTTAAGTAACAGTTTCTGAGCCATCAAATAAGTGTTTGATGATATTAATTTCAATTGATGGTATTAAAAGAACTTAGTTCATATGTGAAGATAATTTTTGCAGGAAATTTCAGTTGAAGAAGCAAGAATTGTAAATATCAGTTGGCCAGCTCTAGAATTACTATATACTCCTTTGGAAAAAAATATTGCTGAGAGCCTTAAATTTATGTATGATGAAGAAACAAACACTTTATATATTTTTTTAAGATTTTATTTATTTATTTGACAGAGAGAAACAGAGCTAGAGAGGGAACACAAGCAGGGCGAGTGAGGGAGGGAGAAGCAGGCTTCCTGCCAAGCAGGGAGCCCGATGTGGGGCTCGATCCTGGGTCTCCGGGATCATGACTTGAGCCGAAGGCAGTCGCTTAACCAACTGAGCCACCCAGGCGCCCCTAAACATGTTATTTTATGGACAGCACAAATCCCAATTTCATGAAAATATTTTTTAAAGGTATAAGGAACATTCAGCTAAAGGTGAAGTGTGTGACTTCAAGAGAAGGATTGTATCAGTTCAAGAGAGAAATAAAACAGCAGATGCTATTCTGAACTTTAACTTATTTCCCAATAGTGAAATGATCCTAATTTTTACAGTAGAAGTAGAGTTATTAGGTCTTCCTAGATACATTAAGTTCCATTCAGCAGATAACTGTCAATTGTCTATTTTTAATAGGAAGCAAAATCAGGTAGCATTATGTAATTAAATTCATAAACTATTTGCATTTTAGTATCTGCATGCTGTGCCCCCCCCAAATAGACCAGATCTTTTGAGTAGACCATTTGTGCATCAAAATGCTTTATTAAGTCAGATAGTTAGCATTTTATTGTACAGATCTACTGTTCTACATACATTTACATATTCTAGATGAATGAAACTGATATGATGTCATCAATGAACTGTCTGGTATTTTTAGAGTCAGCGTATGAGGCACAGCAACCACTCCACGGAGAACTCTCCAATTGAAAGACGAAGTCTAATGACCGCTGATGAAAATTATCACAATGAAAGGGCTCGGAAGAGTAGGAACCGCTTGTCTTCCAGTTCCCAGCATAGCCGAGATCATTACCCTCTTGTGGAAGAAGATTATCCTGACTCCTACCAGGACGCTTACAAACCCCATAGGAACCGAGGATCGCCTGGGGGATATAGCCATGACTCCAGGCATAGGCTTTGAGTCTGCAGAAACAAACAAAAAATTCCTCTGTTGACAGTTTGCCATAGCACTGCTAGGATAAACCAATCATCTTAACTTGGCAAGTACAGCACAGTATTTACTGTGCTTATGGGCCATTGTCATTTGATGCTAAGTAAGGGGCAAAAAAAAAAAAAAAAGTACATTATGCCCTTAAGTCTAGATGGTTGTTAAATGCCCAGTCATATAGATATTTTTAATCTCAGCATTTACATAATAGTACCTTTTGTTTTCTTCATTAGATTTAGACACATCGATTTGTAATTTAGGGTACTTATCAAGGCACATATAAAATAATTTCCCATGCTGGAAATTCCAAATGACCAGTTCCAGTTGGAACCAATTTATAAACCAATTCCTGTTGGAATTTGGGTGAATCGACTAGAAAGTCTACTTGAGCATGTTGCAGTCAATTTAAAAATTTGAAAAAAAAAAACCACAAAAAAAACACAAAAACCTAATTAATAAGAAATTCAAACTACCAAAAGAAGCCAAAACCAGGTATGGTATTTATTTGCTGGAAGCTAAATTTACACTTACAGTTGGAATGTATAAACATTTTAACATATGTTAAATGTTGACAGAATGGCTTTTCAAACTTATCAAATGTATTGATAGTACCAAAAAAAACCCACCTCAAATTAATGCAGAAATTTTACACTCTCCTCAGATTTTAATATTTTTGTTTCTTTCCTGGCACAGCTATTGTATTCAAAGTGTTTTGCTTTTTGTTTAATCACCAATGTTAGCTTGTTTGAAGTTGGCAGAAAAAAACCTCAAAATTTCTTTAGCAGTGAGAGAGAATAAAATAGAGAAGCCCAATCATAGCTGCTCACGGAAAATGGAAAATGGGGTGTTTCCCCCTTTCTTCATTCTGAGCACAACTACACACATCCAGGAATCTGGACGTAGACAGTAAGAATGGGCACAGATCCTCCTGAGTTCGAAGCTAAACATTTCCAGATGGGAATTCATCTCTCCCAACTTCCCACAAACATCGGCTGGTATTTCCTGCCAATACAATTGCATATCTTTCCATTGCTTCATTCAGTCTCTGTCTTTGAGTTTGTGAATATTCTAGCCCTTCCCCAGATTCTTTATAGTCATGCTAAGGACTTTTGTTTTACATGGAAACATTCAATTTTGATATTGAAAGCTGCATTCATACAAAATGATGAAATGAAAAATGTGAAAACAAATGATGAATTCAAAAGCTCGCAATAAAACTCGATAGGTTCAGAGTGTATTTGTTCACTAAAATTACAGTATTTTTATTGTCGAGAATTATAAAGAATTTGGAGATTGAGCTGCCTTATTTCTAATGAACACTCCTCTTCACCTGTTGAGTCTTGACAGTTTTTCCAGTGGCTATAATTACAGAATTGGTGACCTTCTGTCTTACATTATCAAGGAAGCCTTAGATTCACTATGATCCAAGGAATTATTGAAATTGACCCTTTTATACAGTACACAAATATCTTTCAGAAAAGTCTCTTATTTCTGAAAGTCCACAATGTGTGAATTTTTCTAAAGCCCCACTAGAACGAGGCATAAAAATCCCTTTCTACAGGTACATGTCATGAAGCTTATATTTGGAAAACAATAATAATTTATTTCTATTACCTTATTTTCCTCCCACACCTGTCAATATTTAGGCTTTCAAAGCATACATCCATTAAATGATTTTCCTGACTATGAAAATAAATTCCAATAAATCCTCCATATCTTGAACCCCATCATGACCTCCCACATTCCCTCCCCTCCTGTTCACTGTGCATACTCCCTTATGAATCTGTTTAGCTATGATGAGGATGCCTATAATTATGTAAGTTATGTCACATATTTGATAGAATTGAAAATATGGGCTCAGTAAATTCTAAAAGTTAGCATGTGATATTGGCTTGTGAGTTTCTTTTGTCATCTAGTGAAGCTTACAGAACTTTCTGTTAAGACATTTAAAAAGAGCTGTATCCATTAGACATGTCAATAAACATTTAACCTGCCATTACCCAATACTTTGTTAGAGCACAGAAGAGCATTTTCCAGCAGACAAAAATATATTTATTACATGTACAGCACATATTTGCATGAGAAAGAAAACATTAGCCAAAACATTTTTCTATATGCTTTACTGGTTTCTTGTTTGTGCATTTGCATTAAAGTATTTAATTGCAAAGAGTGCGCCAAGGTTATACATTTAGACTAGACAGCTGTTCAGCTTTTCTGTAGTGGCATTAGCAATCTGGTCATTTAACTACTTTAAGATATTTACATTTTATGGCAGGTAGCTGCAACAGCATCTACATATATTTCCTAGCCAGCAAGATTACCATATTTTTTCAACTTTTTAAAAAATCACTTGTTTTTAAAAGCCTCTCAAAGCCTTGTTTCTAAGTCTTCCATGTCATGCTGATAAAGAGAGATCCATTCAATATGTGTGCACAAAACCAATCGTCATTTACCATCAAGGGTCTGTACCTGTTCTGCTTTGCATTCTTATTCAAAAGCTAACAATCTTGGAAAGGGTATAATGTATATTTTCTTGATGGACATATGTAAAATTTTACTCTAATTTGGCATATTCTTTTCCATTCCTTTTGTAATAAGTTTATCTTCTCCAAATAAACAAGAGAGATACACATTTTCCTTTTTTTTTAAGTGTTAAGAGTTTACTGTGTAAATGATACTAAAATACAGATATACACTAAATAAAAGTTTTATTTTTGCCAAGCGTATCAAGCAACTTTGAAAAATACATATTCCACAAATACTTTGTTTTTAAGTGATTTCATTTCAAAATAGCAAATGATAAGCAGGAGAAACAAGTCTTAAAATGTTTTGAGGCTGTTTTATTTTGTATAAGTCACATATTCTGTAACTTCAGTATATGTAATATCAGAATATGTAAATTACATATTCTTTTATCTCAGTCTGCGAACATGTAACACTTTAAACTCATGTGACAGTGTGAAAATGTAGGGAAAAAAGAGAATGGGAAAAAAGAGAACGTAGTTTGTCAATCCTGATGTTAATTCTCAAGGCTATAATGTGAATCCAGTGTTACAATCAACAATGCTATCTTGTTTACTCCAATATTTAAAGCAACACTTGGAAATGTTAATAAATGACTGATGATTCTCTCTTATCTTTATACAGTTCTATTGGAAAGCAAATTGAAATTAACAATTTGAACTGATAGTCTTTCCTAATAAGAGAGTCTTAATTATGTGATGATATGTCATTGCACTTAGTCCTTAATGAAAAGAATTTTTAAAATATGAAACAAATTCTAAGAAAATTATTTGTCAAATTATTTGAATAATTTGTTAATTACTTTAATTATTGTTGTTGTTGTTGTTTGCAAAATGTATTTTTGGAATGTTAACCTCTTTTCATACCTGCATACTTGAACTTGTCTTTTGTGTGGGGCCTTAAAATTCATAATAGGAAGTTAGGGCAGTGAAAGGGAGGGAGAGAAGGAAATAATGCCAAAAGATAGTTTGCAAATTTAAATCCTGAATGAACATATCATGAAATGTTGTTGAAGCCCAGGATGTCAGTTAAGAATGTTTCTAGGTAACCTTAATTTGCATGCCAGTGTATTTTTTTAGTTATACAATTTTATTTTGGTATTTGCTAAAAAGTAAAAACGATATAATGCCACTGTAGAAATTGCCCTATATATTAATATTTATACTACCTCTTCTCTAGAGAAGACAATCTGTCTTTAAAGAGAAAAACACTTTTCAATAAGTACTAATCAAATTTATTACTCTTACTGCTAACCTAACTGCAAAACTAAATGCATAAATTCTTAAAATATACTTTCCCTTTAAATTTTAAACTGTTTTCCAAAATACTCTTGTCACCCCTCATTTCTTCCCTGTTAGTGAAGTTTTCTTTGAATTGGTTCAGAGTTTATCAGGACACAAGGTTAATTTAAGAAATCCATCATCATAGGGAACAAAACAAACTGCAAGGGAATTGCCTTTGTGTGCAGTTTGTTATAATATCTAGCTCTAAGCCCAAAAAGTAGATCCGGAAACTTGATATTTCAGTGCAGCTGGTTTGAAAATTCAAATTTTGTTGATCCTTAATGTCTCCTGTGGACAGCCATTTCCTGCGTAAGGGTATGCATTATCTTGGACTCCATGTCACTGGAGCAAACTTCATATAAATGTTCTAAATAAGTGGGAATGTACCCCTTATTTTTTTTTGTATTTCTGCCTTTGTGTTTCATGACAGTGTTGCATGTTGTTTTCTTTTTAATTATATAAAATTCATCTTCGAATGACTATATGAATGAAAACATTATAGCAAATTATGTAATAAAATTTGTTTTATTAGTTCATCATATCTTTAAATATTGTTAATGCTCTGTTACTAAGTTACTTACTCAAACTGTGTCTATAGGGTAGAGAACAGGTCACCTCTTTTACATAATTGTGATCAAACCAGTCAATAAATTCGTTGTCAGACAAGAAGGATAACTTTTTTGTTGTTGACTTAAGCAGTCGAGTTCGTCAAAACAGTAGAACTGGTTTATATGGGCAGACAGCTATAGCAAAAGTTACTTTTTAAAGATTTCTTCTTCTATTAAAGTGAACTTTCTCAAATGAAATACATCCTCTTATAGCAACTATTTTTATCTACTTGTGGATGGTTTAATCCCAAATGCTTCCTGTAGTTGAGGGACAATATGAGAAGCCTAGAAAATATCTCAGCAGATAAACTTGAACAAGGGCTGTAACTCCCACTTTCCAGAAGAAACTTAGAAATAAGAGTGAATAGCAAGAGTGTTGGAGAGTCATAGATACATATGAAACTTTCCTTTGTTTCTCTTGAAATAAGTGAAATGTTTGCAGAAAGATGATAGAAAACGTTACTATTTTAGAGTGATCTGGGGATTGTACTCATGCATCCTCTTTGAAGATTAAAAGGAGTTAAAAGCAGAACTGTGTAAGAACCCAAAGTGGCCAGCCTCTAGGTTTTCAATACTTTGTAAGTGTTCTTGGCTCTGTTTTGAACACTCAAATTTCTCAACAAATGGCTACAGTCTGTATTTATGTAGAGGCCACTCTTGCCCTGCTTGCATGCCATTTTCACACACTTTTAACTGAAGTCAGTGTGAATTCTGTATGCATAAGGGATGTATCGAAGATGCAGGATCAATACTGCTATATTGTTGCATACTATTTTTCATATGCCTTACAATATTTTCTGGGACGTTAAAATGAAAGCATTTTTTTGCCAAAATAAATCTATGTTGTTACTTCTTATCTGCATTAGCAGTAGAAAAATAATGTAGCAAAACATATATTGTATAGTACAAAATTATAAAAGATATATATTTTGCCAATAATATGAAAATAGATTGAGGAGAAAGAAGCACATTTGTTATAGCACAAACTTATAACAAAATCCACTGTTAAATTTGGCAGTCGTATTTTTTAAAGATATATAGATTTCATTCTAAGTTTTATCAGATTTATTTCATCTACCATCTTTTTAACTTGCTGCTTGATACTTTTCCAGCGATTTACTTCATAGCCTTGCAATCTGTGGATGTAATTTATTTTACTTTATTCCCTTGCATAAAACTTATTAAATGTTATTTGTGATAAGACTCATACTATATTTACTGTTCTTATTTCTGCTCCTTCAGTAACAACTACAAAACTAGTGGTACGTGAGCTCATAGGGCTCCTCTAAATTTTGGACATGCTTGAAATGCTTTATATATATCTTCACAGCCTAAAGTCAGAATGATAAATAAAGATGTCCCAACAACAACAAAAAAGTAAAGTGTTTAGGGATTCTTTAATTTGTTCTGTACTGAATACTATTTTGAAATATAAGTTAAAGCCATTAGCTGTTTTATTTTGTTTTGTTTTTTTGAAGGGGTGGCGGGAGGGAAAAAGTAACTTTATTAATACTAAAAATAAATGAGGCAAGTTGATGTAAAAAGATTTTACCAATAATTCTGAGGGCTGTTGATATCCCAAGCTATTGCTATATTTCCAGGTACAGAGTGGAAAAAAAAATACTGCCTTTGTCAAATAATTTTTTCCTTTGTTTAAATTTTAGTTATTTATTTTAATAATTTACCCCCTTTTATTTTTCTTATATAGGTAAATGTGTAGCATTCTACAAGGCATGCTGGGTAAAATATACTATGCAAATGTGTACAGTGCTGCATGTTTTGTTCTCCCTCTGCTTTAGTGGCTTTAAAGAAAAAATATGTGTTGTTATTTTTGTGAACAAAAACATTTAACAAAGAAAATGCAAAGTGCATGCATAGAGTATCCTAATTTCTATGGATTTGTTTTATGGAATTTAAATGTGTACAAACCAACTGCATTAATTTTTTCTTTTATATAATAAATGAGAAAACACTGAAACCAACGTTATATCTCTGCTTTATATTATTCTAGAGATATTTATATTATTTTAGAGGTATGTTCCTATACCTCTTGCAGGAAAAAAAAAATGTCTAAACATTTGCTCTCACAGCCCAGATTCAATCAAGTGACGATTTCCTGAATACTCTGCTAGGTGCTATGGGTTATTACAAAGGAGGATCATATTAGGAAGAGTGTGTAGATTAAATACCCATACCCAAAATAAAATATATTAAAATATATGTGCAAATTGGATCAAATGCAATATGGAAAAATAAACTAGATAAACTAACAATCCTTACATGATAAATGTAGGAGTTTCTAGAAGTTTCCAAAGGTATTCTGTACCTATAAACATTCCATGAATGGCATATAAGTTATGACTTGATATTTCATGTGCTCAGTGTCAGGTGACCATGCTATGACTTGATTGGCATTTGAATTTTCTTTCATTGCTGTGCACAAGAAGTGCAAAAGAAACGTATACTGTGTTGTTATTATCCTTTCATTAACATTATGCAGTGACTTACTGCAACCAAGTTATTTCACAGACATTGTCTCATTTAATCCATCTGACCATCATGGAAAATAGGGCAGAGATTATTAGACTCAACTACAAATGAGGAAACCAAAGATCATTGTAACTTTTCTCTGCAAAGTACTTTTACCTAAAGATACGTATATCAATGCTGGGAATACAGTAAATGTTGGCTGAATAAATGTACTTTTGTTACTGGAGAAATATTATATAAAGCTGACTATTAAGGCATTTCAACAAAGTCCAAAACTCCCAAATGGAAGAATTGCAGCTCACTCTGCAAAGGACTCCTTCAACCTGGCCATATGCCTAAAGCCACCTCTCTGGTCATCAACACATCTCTTCTGCTAGGATGGGTTGTGGAGAAACATCTTGTTGTCTGTCATACAAACATGCAGATTAGTATAGTGGTTAGACTGTAGGCTGTAACTCTTGCCTCTGTCCAAAGCCTAGAGCTGGCACTAATCAGCTATGAGCTTGGGGCAATCACTTAACTTGCCTGGACTTCTGTTTTTGTAGAGCAATTTTCCTTGTGGTTACAGGTCACATTCTCTTGTTTCTTTGTGGGTTTTTTTTTTTTTATTGTGTTAGGTTAGTCACCATAAAATATTAGTTTTTGATGCAGTGTTCCAAGATTCATTGTTATGTACAACACCCCGTGCTCCATGCAATACATGCCCTCTTTAATACCACCAGGTTTTTGTTTCTTTGTATGTCCAGTAATTCTTGTTATTGGATTCGAGATACTGTAAATTTTCCATTGTGGATGATTTGATCTTGTATTCCTCTAAAGAATGCTGGGCAGGCAGTCGTAGATGAGTTTGAGCCTCTCACAATTTATTTTGAAGCTCCCTTAGGACTGGTCTAGAGTAGGACTTTTTTTCTTAGGCTAACATAGCTCCTCCTCCAAGGTCTCTAGGGTATCTCCTGAATGTCCCATATGTGTAGCGAGTACTCTTCACTCTGGCTGGAGGGAACTCCAAATGATTCCTGGTCCTTAGTGATCTCTAGGAATTGATGTTTCACAGCTCCCTGGTATTTATTTTTTTTCTTAGAAATTGTTCTTGGTCAGCCTCATGGGGTTCTGCACAAGTACAGGTTGATATACAGCCAAAAACTCAATGGCTCAACCCTAGTGGGTTTCTGGTGCTTTTCTTTGTATAGCTCCCTCCTTTCAGGTGCTGAGCTTCACAAATTCCAGCTACCTTTTTTTTTTTAAAAAAAGATTTTATTTATTTGACAGAAACACAGCCAGAGAGGGAACACAAACAGGGGGAGTGAGAGAGGGAGAAGCAAGCTTTCCGCTGAGCCGGAAGCCCAATGTGGGACTCGATCCCGGGTCTTCCGGATCATGACCTGAGCCAAAGGCAGTCACTTAACCAACTGAGCCACCCAGGCACCCCAAATTCTAGCTTCCTTGATCTCTTCCAACACTGATCTACATCTTCAACTCAGGCAGACAGCTATGTTAGACTCAGTTTGAGTTCCCACCCCCTCTGTCACTGGCTAGAAATTGCCTCCAGACAGAAAATCCAGTTAATGGTTATACTCATCTCATTTGTGTCTCTTATCAGGGATCACAATCCTGTGCTGTGTGCTGTCCAATATCCGAAAACAGTTGTTTTCTATATTTTGTCCAGTTTCCTATTTGTTAGTGATAGGAGGGCAAGTCTAGACCATCTACTCATACCTGGAGGTTGAAGTCTCTTTAATGACATTTTACATGCTACTATAATCACGAATAAATTGGTCTTTAAAAAATTTTATGAGGAGTCTATTTTCACAAATAGATTCATACCACTGAATAAACATTTCCAATTACTTCCATAGTAGTTCCATATTTGTATCCCATCCATAGATCTTATACTTGGACAATATTGCATGAGGTAAATTCCCCTTTTATTCTTTTTTTTTTTTAAAGATTTTATTTATTTATTTGACAGAGAGAAACACAGCCAGAAAGGGAACACAAGCAGAGGGACTGAGGGAGGGAGAAGCAGGCTTCCTGCCGAGCATGGAGCCCGATGTGGGACTCGATCCCAGGTCTCCAGGATCATGACCTGAGCCGAAGGCAGTAGCTTAACCAACTGAGCCACCCAACCCCCCCCCCTTTTATTCTTTTTCCTTTTTTTGAGAGACACTTAGAAAATAATCTGGGAGACCAAGCCCTAACTTTGCAAGTTGATATGGATGTGACAACCATTTAATAAGTGGACAGAGATATGTGGGGAGTTTGCAAAATGTCTTAGAGCTGCTAAAAACACCACCTGCAGTGTGCAAGAATGGAAATAATCAAGAGTTGTTGTAAATTAGTTAAGCAAACAATACTGTTGCTTTTTTTTTTTAAGATTTTATTTATTTATTTGACAAAGAGAAACACAGCTAGAGAGGGAACACGAGCAGAGGGACTGAGAGAGGGAGAAGCAGGCTTCCCGCCTAGCAGGAAGCCCGATATGGGGCTTGATCCCGGGTCTCCAGGATCAGGACCTGAGCCAAAAGCAGTCAACTAACCAACCACTACTGTTGCTTTTCTAAACAGCCTAGAGAGTACTTTATTATGTAAATATAAACATAACATAAAATGGGTTAATACAGTAATTTTTTTTCCTTTCATATGTCTCCTCTAACTCTGGAGCCTCCGCCAAATCAAAGGACTTTTTTTCTTGCACAGTTGTTCAAAAAGAGACACATTTTAGTCATCAATGTTGACTTTTGCTTTACAGGTACAAATTTTCTAGCTCAGTTAAGAAGAACTGTAGACTTTCAGGGCCTTACTAATTTTTCTACCTATCCAGATAAGATATTTTCTGGCTAGTAGATGTGGGGTGAAAAGATGTAGTTTATTGATTTTAATTTCACTCAGCTTTTGAGGATGGAGTGTGCAAACAGTCCGAATGCCTTTTACAGCTTTCCACTTCTTTCTTTCTCTTCCTTTTTTTTTTAACCAGAGTTCAGAAGAATAGAAGGGGTTGGAGCTGTTTCAGATTTCTTTGTGAAAGAGAAGTAAACACCCTTAGTTTCTTTTTTCTCACCTCTTGCATTTAACAAGACTAGAGACTAATTATCAGATTATCAGATGACCTTGTAATCGAATGACCTAGAATCTATGAAAGACCTGCTTTTCCGCATGCGAAAATAGAGGCCTAGCCAAAAAATAACACACGGAAGTAGAACTCTGTCTGATATCAGGGAACCTAACAATTTACTTCTATTCTGGTTTTCAACTAGATATCCCATAGCAGAGGGTTGATTAAATACCCTGTGACACTTGCATAGCACGGGACATAGCGATTTTAGGTGTATAGGCAAAAAGACTGGAAGGACAGAGAGAGAAAATATTTGGCCAGGTGTTTAACCGGTCTGGAATAACGGAAATTGCAGCTGGAAAAGCTACTTGGGGCCGTATTCTGGAGAAGAAGGAGTATCTAAGGTATTTGGACTCTTCTGCTCAGTTTTAGTGGCCACCACAGATTTTTCAATTTTGAAGGAACTTGATCAAAATTGCTGCATGGGGCAAGATTGACTTGAAAGTGGAGATAGATTGGAGAAGGAAAACCCCTGTGGTACAAAGACTTCGTAAGGCGACTGCTGTTAAGTGATTGTGTAGATAAATGCCACGGGCTTCAGGGGGATGTGTGGGGCAAGCGGTTTGAAAGAGACCTGAAGCTTCCCTCATAGAGCCCCACCTCTAGCGGATCAAGACGGAGAACTTTTGGTGTACTGTGTACGAAAGATGGGATGGGCACCAGACACACAACATGTTTACATTATGGCTCTGTCGAGGAATGCAGGGAAAAAGAAAACTGGCGAGGATGTTAAAGCAAGCAGGCAGGAGCGATCTGTCATAACCGCAGCCCCTACTACTTCGATCCCGGGGCTCACTCCTGCAGCCTACAGGTCGCCTCGTTATACAAATAAGAGTCCCAAACCGGCGCCCTTCTCCAGGCTCCGCCCCTCTGGCCGCGCGCCTGCGCCCTCGCGTCCCATCCGTCTCGCCTCTCTCCTCCCCCGCCCGCGTGGTCCCCGCCACCGCAGCCGCCCGAGAGGAGCTGGGGGAGGACGGTGGCCCGCGAGGCTCGTCGCAGACAACGCGGCGGCGATGTCCGCGAGCCAGGCGAGTGCCGCGGCGGTAGCGGCGGAGCCTCGCACGCGGCAGGGCGGCCTGGGCTTCGGCCTCCCTCCGGTTCCCAGGAAGCGAACTGGCGGCCAGCGTAGTAGCAGAGGCGGAGGCCCCGGCCTGTCTCTTGCCTCGCCTTCAGCCTGAGTCAGGGGAGGCCAGGCGGCCCGGGTGGCTGGAGGGGGGTCCGCTGCCCAAGAATGGGAATTCTCTTCACCAGGATATGGAGACTCTTCAATCACCAGGGTGAGGGGCACGGGCCGAGGGCGTACGGGAGGGGGAGAGGGTCAGCCCTGGCTGGCTGGGTGTTTGGCGGCGGGGGTGTGGGGGAGGGTCTCCGAATACTTCCGGATTGTGGGCGGTACGGTCCGCGCTGGGTCCGGGCAGCGTGGATGCGGGCCCGGGGTCCGTTCAGTTTCCACTCGCACGTTCGGGAATGGGTGGGGTTTTTTTGTTTTGGTTTTGGGTCTTAAGGGATCTTTTTGAGAAATCTATTCTGCATATGCACCCATTGCTCCGATTTCGATTTGGAGTCGAAAAGGTTTCTGTCCCCATGTCGGACGTCCCTGTGTGGAACGGCCTGGCCTGTCTTGTAGCCCTTTTTCCTCCAGCAGTTGGGTTTGAACCCCACGGAGAAATGCTGGCTCTCGGGTCAAGGTTATAGGTTATTGCCCGAGCCGCAACACTGAGCGACGGAAGGTTGCAGAATGCGGAAAACATGAGGAATCGCTCTTGTCGAATACACTTCAGGTTTATGAGTCCTCCCTCTACCTCCATCATCCTCCCCCAACCCCCCTTTGGGGAGACTAATGCATCCTGATTGGTGATGAACTGCTCCTCTTTTTCCGTATTTATATTTGTGTATAAGGTTAAGATCATATTTGTGTTGCTTATTTAAGTAGAGGGTGTTGGGGGGGCTGGGTTAAAAATGTTGGAGTGTTAAACTGAAAGCATTTGAAAACTTGTCGGATGAAACATTTGTTAATGTAGGTAACTAGCAAGTTACCTATATTATCATGCAGGGATGCTTAACTTCATCTGAACTCAAACACTGCCTCCAAATGCCTATCAGGGTTATTAAAATTTGTTACAAAATGAGTGTCTAAAACTGAGGAAAGAGGATACGACTTTAACAGAAGACTTCATGGTCATTGAGATACAATATAGTTAGTGGTGATGTTCTTTTTTTTTTTTTAAGATTTTTAAAAATTTATTTATTGACAGAGAGATCACAAGCAGGCAGAGAGGCAGGCAGAGAGAGGAGGAAGCAGGCTCCCCACTGAGCAGAGAGCCCCCACGCGGGCCTCGATCCTAGGACCCTGAGATCATGACCTGAGCCGAAAGCAGAGGCTTTAACCCACTGAGCCACCCAGGTGCCCAGTGATCTTAATTTTTAAGTCAAGTTGGGTGATTTATCATTTTTGCAGTCAGTAACTTAGTTTGCTTTTCTCTCAGGTAAGCAGGTGTTGGTGTCACATCCCAGAGTTTTCCAGTAAAGACTTAAATGTGGTGGCATCTATTATTTACAAGGTATCCCCACTTCCTCCTTCATGATCCAACTGCTCCTATAAGGTGATGGGAAGGGAGCAGAACTAAACTTGGAATTGCTTGTGTATGTTTAAAAAAAAAAGGTGGTAATGTAGATCACATGATATTCCATGGAAGACAGTATTTGAAATGATTTTTCTGATATGGGGATTTTTCATAAAGTGGAGAAAACCAGTTTTAAACTGCATTGTCTCTGGCTAGCCTTATTTGCTTTAAGAAATGAAGTGCGCCCCAATCATTTATTTGGGGCTAGATATTCTCAATGTAGAACGCCAGGAATCTTGACTCAGTGACTGTGGAGCCCACAAATCTTGAAAACGTAATCTCTAGTTCTTAAGAATGGAAACTTACGTTGCTATAAAATTGGCAGTGTGAGTAGTAGATAGAGTCTGTTCTGGTATTAAGCTCCCTAATTTTGTATTATTTTTAGCAAAGCTAGTATTTCAATCTCCTAGGAAATTTATATTGCTTGTTGATTGAGCTCTAGTCCTGCAAGAAAAATGAGGTATCTCCGAGTCAGTGATAAAATTACTTGTGTTTGTAACTTAAGAAGGAATTAGAGCTTTGCCAAAAGTTCCTTGCAGGTAGTAAATAATGAGGATGTTAATTGCATTGTTACTACTAAAAATTGTGAATAGCGGTGTTCTTGTTGCCTGTTTGTGGTTATTTTTAACTGGACACTAATTTCAGTGTTGGGAAATTAGTAAAGGAATTAATGGAGTTAAGTTTTAGAAATTTAGATGTCAAAATATTGTGACGATGTGAATAAACTATTCTGCTAAATGATGTGGTTGACATCAGTGGGGTCATGTTTCAAAATATTCACCATTACATCTAATGTCAGGTATGTGGTGGTCTTTTTTGGTTCTTTTAAATTGGAAATATATGTATCATGTATATTTTATGTATGTCAGATGTATCTTGGATGCTTTATTTTACCTTCAGAAAATACATAACACAATCCTGTGTCCTTTTCACAAAAACTCTTGGAAGGAGGAATTTAGGGGATTGCAGAATTGGCCATGCTGATGAAACTTAAACCATCCATATCTCTTTTTTTCTGCAGCACCTTTAGAATAATTTCAGTTTTAGCGTAACTTGGTCAAGTGCAGATTGAAAGCTAATTGCATACTGCTCAGACTTGAAGAACCAGGGATTGCCTTTAGGTGATACTTGAATTTAGTAGGTTATAAACTTTGTCCTAGGTGCTGTTGTATGCATTATTAAGGGGGGGGGGAAATGTTTCAGTGTTCTTAGTAGCTATTTTTTCCCCTCAGAAGAGGAAAGCGAGGTTGCAGTGGTTTTTCCTGGGCCACGTGCCTGGTAAATGCCAGATTAAAACACTGAAGAAATATGTTGCAGATAATTGGTCTTATTAAAGAAGAGATTGGAGGGGCACCTGGGTCGTTCAGTTGATTAAGTGTCTGACTCTTGATTTCAGCTTAGGTCATGATCTTAGGGTTGTGAGATGGAGCTGCACCAGCTCTGTGCTGGATCGGGAGCCTGCCTAAGATTCTCTCTCCCTCAACCTCCTCCCCCGAATAATAAATACATAAAATAAAGAAGAGATTGGCGTAATCCCCTCCCCCCCCCGTTGTTTCTCAGTTACTAAACTGTAAGTCCTTATTACATTAGGTCTTTGAAGAGTTGCCACTTCTATCTTTTATTTATTTATTTTAAAGATTATATTTATTTATTTGACAGAGAGAGCACAAGTAGGCAGAGCAATAGGCAAGGGGAGAGGGAGAAGCAGGCTCCCCACTGAGCAGAGAGCCCCATGTGGGATTCTGTCCCAAGACCCTGAGATCACGACCTGAGTGGAAGGCAAATGCTTAACCAACTGAGCAACCCAGCAGCCCACCACTTGTGTCTTTTAATATAGAAGGGCTTGTGATCCATGGTTTATTAAATATTTTTGAGCACCTGTTTGTGCCAGGAATTTTTGTAGGTGGTGAGGATAAAGCAGGGAACAAAACACACAAATCCTCCCTACCTTTATGGAGTATTCATTCTAGTGTGGGGAGACAGAAAATAAGCTAACTTCAGCTCTATAGAAAATAATGGCAGTTACATTTGCTGACTTATGCATGGTTAGGGTGTAAGTGTTTTACAGAGTTTAACTGATTTAGTCTTCACAACAGCCCTATGAGGATGATTTCTCCCCATTTTACAGGGCAAAGAAACTTTAGATAACTTGTTTAAGGCTTTGCAGTTTAAAGTGAGAGACCTATAAGAAGGATTCATGTTAGCTCATCTTAGGTGAACTATTAATAAGTTGTGAAATTACCTTATTGATAGCCTGAATTGTTCTTCTGACTGGTTCTTAGGAAAGGATTAAGTTATGAATGAATGTTGATGAAGCTGTCTGTGCTGCTGGAGCCTGGTGCTGGGAAAGCCAGCTCTGCTGCTCTTGTTTTTTATTGTATGGGAGTTCACATATGTGGAAGAGTACTTACAGAAGCTCAGTAGCCAAAGGGATGGACTATGACAATAAAATTTAGCTCCTAAGTCATCCTTCTTGCATGCTCTGTGGATATGGAACTGGATCCTTTGAATATTTTTCTGTTGCCAGCTGGCACAGTATTAAGCTTTATCAGTAGACGGCATTGGAGGACATTGCAGGAGGAAAGAATTTTTCTTCCTGGGTACAGTGTGCTTTCAGCAGGTTCTGCCCTGCTTCAGGAGCATGAACACCTTCTCTAGTGGCTGGCTCTGGCACTGGGTAGTGGTTAGCAGCTGCCAGCAATTTCTAGCACCCACTTCAGTTGAGTTCAGCATAGAGGCCTTCCGGCAAAATACCTCTCAGTGAAGTTTTTCCCAACACCCTAAAGGAAGATTTCCAGCAAGATCCACAGGCAAGTCCCCACAGCTACTTTTTGCACCATGCAGTGAGCCACAGCCAGTCCCCACCCAACAAAGTATGCATCTCACTCTTGGAGGTGGAGGGAAGCTCTGTCACAGCCACTAAGTGTAGTGGATTCTCCTTATATTTGTCAGTCTCATACTCTGTAGAGTTATTTTTTATTAGCCAGTCTCTCATTACTTTCATCCTCTTTAATAGTTATTTTCTTTACATTAAACTTCGCAAGTTCAGATTATTATATGGTTTGTCTTTTCTGATTGCATCTCTAATTTTGTCATATCATTGCTTTTCTCAGCAACCTCTTAGTGTGAAAGAGTTGTTTTTTTCCTGCAACGTCACAACCATTGTTACAAATAGCAAGTTAGTTTTCACACTTCTTTGTTGTTGATATTTTAGATTTTGAAAATGGAATTTTTAATACAAAATGACTTGATCAGATACTTCCTTTCTAATCTTTATATCTTCCAGATCTGATTTATTTCTTTATTCTCTGTTAAGCACATGTTTTAGTCCAAACTCTGCTAGGGACTGGAAGAATGATAGAGACATGACAAATGGAGTTTTTGGTCTATGGAAGATAAAATTAGGGTTTCATATAGTTTGGATATGAGCTGAAAATGAAGAATCAGGATGGCTCTCAATTATCTGCCTTAATATTTGTGGTTTTTGATTTTGGTGTGATACACAGAGATAGAAGACCTCCAGGATGACAGTGACATCTTTGCATTTAATTTATTGCCTGGAAGTTGGAGGAATATATACATTGACTTTAGAAACTGGCAGTGAGGCTTTATAGAAAGGACAAATAATTTTTCCTACCTTTATGACAGGAGATAGCTTTACAAACTGGAAACGGGAATCAACTAAGGTTTGAGTCTGAGTTTCAAACTACTATATTTTCCCTAACTGAAAAGCTTATTGTCTTAATTAATGAATTATTTTTCATCTGTAGCTCAAAACTTTCCTGTAATAGCTGAAAAATGAAACTATCTCTATTTAAAAAATATATATATGCATAAAGTACTCATGAAAGAAATTGAAGTAGACACAAAGAAAAAATGTTCCATGCTCATGGATTGGAAGAAAAAATATTGTGAAAATGTCTATGCACCGAAAGCAATCTACACATTTAATGCAATCCCTATCCAACTGCCATTAATTTTTTTCAAAGAAATGGAACAAATAATCCTAAAATTTATATGGAACCAGAAAAGACCCCAAATAGCCAGAGGAATGTTGAGAAAGAAAACCAAAGTTGGCAGCATCACAATTCCAGACTTCAAGCTCTATTACAAAGCTGTAATCATCAAGACAGTATGGTACTGTCATACCATATATAGATCAATGGAACATATAGATCAATGGAACAGAACAGGGAGCCCAGAAATGGACCCTCAACTCTATGGTCAACTCATCTTTGACAGAGCAGGAAAGCAATGTCCAATGGAGAAAAGACAGTCTTTTCAACACATGGTATTGGGATAATTGGACAGCCACATGCTGAAGAATGAAACTGAAACATTTCCTTACACTACACACAAAAATGGACTCAAAATGGACAAAAGACCTCAATGTGAGGCAGGAATCCATCAAAATCCTAGAAGAGAATGCAGGCAGCAACCTTGTCAACCTCAGTTGCAGCAACTTCTTCCCAGAAACATCGCCAAAGGCAAGGGAAGCAAGGGCAAAAATGAACTATTGGGACTTCATCAAGATCAAGAGCTTTCGCACAGCAAAGGAAACAGTCAACAAAACCAAAAGACAACAGACAGAATGGGAGAAGATATTTGCAAATGACATATCAGGTAAAGGGGTAGTATCCAAAATCTATAAAGAACTTATCAAATTCAACACCCAAAGAACAAATGATACAATCAGGAAATGGGTAGAAGACATGAACAGGCATTTCTGCAAAGAAGACATCCAAATGGCCAACAGACGCATGAAAAAGTGCTCAACATCCCTCAGCATCAGGGAAATACAAATCAAAACCAC